>SNQN01000289.1:113288-132456 GCA_008642245.1 Bassia scoparia
ATTATGAAGGGAAGCGCGCATTCCCCGTACATGCATCTTTAATCTAAGCTAATCCCTTGCCCAAATGCTTGTGAGCAGCAATGATGGGCACGAGAATAATAAACCTGAGACCACTTTTTCCCCCTGCCTCTTCGATGGTCGTTTACCCGAATCACTTACTTGTCAAGCTCCGCGGATACTCGCCTCCAATAAATCTTGACTCTCATCCATAGCTGATGCTTTATCTCTGCAATTGGATGGTCACAGAGCAGATAGAGACTTAAAGCACCAAAATAACATAAAGAGCTTATGTCGAGACATAAAATGTTTTGTTCATAACATCAAATGTGCGATGGTAGTGGAACAGAATCAAGACACGGTGCTGGTGGTGTAGTTTCATCCAACCCATACTTATTCCTTGTGTTGAAGAAACTTACCGAACGAGCAGTTAAGAATACCTAAAAAAGAGAGAGGAAGCAATAACGACAAGATTAAGGCTTTAAGGAGGGCTTATAAAAAAGGAGTAATCTCGTCTACATCAATGGTACTCAACAGAACAAGCGGAGTTCTATACTGAAAGTATTTTTATATAGGTACGATAGTTAGGGGCAATC
Source organism: Bassia scoparia (assembly GCA_008642245.1). Taxonomy (NCBI): domain Eukaryota; kingdom Viridiplantae; phylum Streptophyta; class Magnoliopsida; order Caryophyllales; family Amaranthaceae; genus Bassia; species Bassia scoparia. The sequence continues at coordinate 113,882 of SNQN01000289.1, forward strand.
GTCCGACAAAAAAATAATATACTTTTCTAACAATTTCCAGATTTCCGTCCACATAAAGAAGGTAATAGTGCTCTCTTAATAATGTGAGAATACTTGCTACGACCAATATCTGAGAATCAAATTATGATTTAGGGTGTTCCTAGAGGTGGTGTGGTGATTCCAAAAGGAGGGTTAAGGGAGGGATTTTAAAAGAATGAATGAGAATGGAGGAAGGATACAGAAAAGAAAGAAAAACTGTCAGAGAAAAATGAATGTAAGCAGAAAAATGATCGAATCAATCAACAAAAAAGATCGAACAACACAAAGAGAAATCAAAAGTAAGAACACCCAAATCAACATGTGCTGAATTAAAGCGAAAACAAGGCATATACAACAGAATCAGACAGAAAAAAACAGAGGAATTAAAGAACAGTACTCAATGTGGAAATCAGGCTTACATGGAAGATGAATTGACGAGAATAAGATTTACATAAAAAAACCGAACAAGGAAAAGAATTTTGCTGCACTATATCAAACACCTTCAAGGTAAGATTTTTGTTGTTAATTTAAACACGATCGCAATAGAATCCTCAACAAAATCAAAGAATCAGCGAAAGATTCAAACAGCAAAAGAAGCCTGAACAATGATAGTGGCGAGCTAAATCGAATAAGACAATCCTCATCTGCTCTGATATCATGTTAGAATGTGGTGGAATTCAGAGGAAAAGAAGGTAAAATTAACACTTAGCTCATCTTATTGATTTTTGAATGAAAATACAAGTAATGAGAGTTCATCAATGCTAAGGCCTATATTATACCAATGTAACACTAATAAACTAACTAACCTCTCATTATATGTTAAAAGGCTAAGAAACAGCTGAATACAATCAGCTCTAAAACTAGCCATTTCTCACTACTCTCAGCAATTTTAAATTATGAATCTATAGTGATGATTTGAAATATAAATATTGAAAATCAAAGTGGTGAATTATGAATTAATTTCAAATTCCGTAGATAAATCTAGAAAGATTTGTGGAAAAAATATGTGATTTAATTCTAGACCCGGTGATATAAATTAGTTTGCTGAAAAAACAAAGTATTATTTAATTAACAATCTCTAGAGATATCCGAAGCTTATTAGAAAGTACAAAATAAACTATGTATAGCAAACTTCATTAAATTTTTAGAAAACAACCTACATAGGGCCCGGTGAACTTTAATAAATTTTTTATAACACGTTAAGCTCATTTACAAATAGGAAGGGAATGGAGGGGAGGGAAGAAAGTGGAGGAATTGAATGAGCTTCCTTTTTTCCTCCAAATTTCTCACATTTTGAACAGAATTGTGTTTTTATTAAAGTGAAGGAAAAATGGATCCGCAATTTCCCCTCTTCTTTCCTCCCCCAACATGATTATCCTAAACTAGAAGCGTGTTCTCCTCCCTTTCCTTCCTTTAATGTTATCCAAACAAAGAATTATAAAGTAATATTCTACGCAAAATTTGTTTAACATAAAAAATGTGATTATTGTAAAGCATGAGGTTTTATAATGTGATGTGATAATTTTAACTGAGTATAAATTTAATAGATAACCAGTAAAGAGAAATAGGTAATATGTATGAGTTACTTAAATAGTTTATCGTAGTATAAATATTTGTAGTAATTATTAATTCCCTCCGTTCCCTTTGTTTCTCCATTTTCCGAATGAAATTCCTAACAAAGCCTGTTTGGTAGGTGAAGAAATGAGAGGAGAACGAAGAAGGAAAAGGAAGGCAAATATACGCAATGCTAGTATTTGGCTACCAATAAGGTGGGAAAAAAGAAGATGAGAGAAATTGAAGCAAGTCGCCTTACATAACTTTGCGTTTTTCCCTTAATTGGGGAAAATTTGGGAGAAAAGAAAATAATAGAAGATAATGAAATTAAAAAATTGCTCCCTTTCGTCCTTTACAACCAAAATAATGGAAAAAACTTATTTCCCTTTCTTTCCTTCACTTCTATATGCATCAACATCGATGGGATGCTCTCCTAACTTTCCTCTAACTTCATCAATTCCTTCTCTTTCACAAGTCCTATCCATATCCATTAACCCTCCCGTATGATTTCCTATCTCTCCTCTCCAATTTATTCATACACATTGAATAATTATAGTTTAATGCATATTATTTTAATTTAAAAATTAGGAGAAAGGTACAAGGACAAACACATTTACATTTGGAAACTTTCCATTGGGATTATCCCCCATAAAATTTCCATGAAAAATAGAAATGAACAACAGTCATGGGAATTCATACAAATGCCAAATTTGTGAATGATAAATCTTCCTTTCCCCCATTTCCATCCATGGGGTCTCATCACTATTTTTATCGCCACAAATGTCCATAGAAAGTCTAACCAAAGATGAGAAAAGAACTTATTTTTTTCCTCCCTTTTTTTTGAACAAACACTAATGTATGATACTTACTTTGGTCCCTCCCAAGGCCAATGTACTACATACACAATGCAATTTCGGTCTCATCTAAATGACAATTACCTCAATAATACCCTAGAATCTCAATTGCAAAGCCAAGTTTCTCCTACCAAAGAATCCTTATAAAAAGGTTTTAATTCCAAATAATTTAAACTATTTATCTAATACATTTTTCCTAGAATTATTCGGAAATTTTTCTGAAATTTGTAAAGCAATTTTTGCATTTTTAAATTTCAACAATTTGATTAATTTAAAAACATTTTAAAATATCAAAAACAATTCAAAAATCACAAAATTTTAACTAACATGAAGGATATTATTCGGTTTTCTTTAATTTTTTATAATTTACTTGTGGAATAATAAATTATGAATTTCAGAAAAAAAGCGCACAGGGCGAAAACGGCTCGTTCGAAAGCTCCAGGCTTGGCTTGCTTTCCCAAGCTCTCTAGGTTCATTGTACCTTGTTGGCAAATTGTAGAAAATAAATATTGGGAAAGATTTCTGTTGATTTTTCTGAAAATGTGAAGAAAATGAGCATTTTAGGCAAGACAGGGGCGCTGAATCATGTCCACTTCCCGTACTATCTCGGGTTGTCTCGTATGGTTTCATGGTTCGTTGTCCTCGCAGGCTGTCATATCATCTAAAAGAACAGCAGCAGCAACAACCCAAAGCCAAAGCAACGGAGCAGCAAGATCTGAATGAAAAACACAACAACAAGATCTCAATGAAAAACAACAGCGAGATCTGAACGAAAACACAATTGTACTTGAATTAGGAAAAAACGAAATATAGGCAACGGTTATATCTCGAATTATAGAAATTAAAAAAATTATAGGCAAGGGAAGACGAACGAAATATAGAAATTAAACGAAATTATAGGCAGGAAAACGAAAAACCAAAATCTCGAATTATACTAAAAAAAATCGAGATCTTTGAAATTAAAGAACAAAAAAATTGAAAGAATGAAATCGATTTTCAACAAAACGAAAAAAATTAAAACAATATTACAAGTTATAATTACTTCATACCAAGATCTTGAATGAGTTATAGCATAAAAAGCAATCTTCAGCAATACCCAAATCTCCAGCATACCCACTAAATCGCATAATATATGAAGATTTCATAATTTAATGACTAAAATCCGCAATAATTTAAAACAAAGATATGTAATTTGAACAAAAAAATGGAATGAAAAGGTGAGAAAAGAGAATTTGAGAAATAGAAAGAGATGGTAATTCTCCTATGATCCCGGGACCATGGTCCCGGACAAATGTTCATTTCGGAGACTAGAAATGCTCACTAACATGTAAAATATTCATTTTCAAATGTAAATGTTCATATCTGAAAATGAACACTTGTATTTTTGGAAATGAACATTTCTATTTTCGGAAATGAACATTTCTCGTTTCGGAAATGAACATTAGTCCGGGACCATGATGAGGAACATGGTCCCGGGATCATATACACCTATTGAAGTTTGTTTACATAGAGATGTAAAAAGGAAATTTACAAAATGAACAAAAGACTCACAACTTAGAAAGAAGTAGTGACTGTGTTGGGCTTGAAACATTTGCATCTGTGGGCCTTTATGGCCTTTTGGATATTACGTACTATCAGCGACAGAATTTAATGATTCGTCCCTAAATAAGGGAGGATATTTATTTTGTCCCTAATTTAGGAACGGATATTTAATTTCATCTCTAATTTAGGGACGGATAATAAAAATTCGTCCCTAAATTAGGGACGGGAATTTAAAAATCCGTCTCTAAATATAACTCACTTTTTTTACAGGAATAGGTAAGATTTTTTTTGAAGAAATTAGCGACGGAATTTTGAAATCATCCCAAAATTAGGGACGGAATTTCCAATCCGTCCCTAATTTAGAGACGAAATTATGAATCCGTTTCTAATTTAGGAACGGAGTTTAAATTTCGTAGCTAAATTTTTTTAGGGAGGGATATAATTTTTTCTGTCTCTAAATTAGAATGGATTATTTTCCGTTACTAAATTTCCGTCGCTATATATATGCCTGTTATTTTGTAGTGTTAGTTAGTCAATCACACTTTTGGCAATAGATTTGTTAGCTATGGGAGTAGTCGTGACAAGTTTTTTTTTATTTTAGCCAGGGGGATACGTGTGGCATAAAAATCAATTTATACCAAAACCTTAGTTTTCCCATGGCTAAATCGTAGCCACAACCACTTGTGTCAGGGAAATAATTTTGAGAATTCTCATGGCTAAATCACGTAACCACGAGAATTTTTAACTTGTGCCACAATTCTTAACATGACACAAGATGTAATTTGTCGTAGTAATTGTGGTTCTCATCTAGGGCTAGGATTCTTCCCTCTTCTAACTTCTTGCTCCTTTTCCTACCTAGCACAAAGTCTACAACARGAGGACTTGTGGACGCGAAGAAGGGTGACACGTACAATTCTTTGCAAACTAAGGTACGTATGTATAAGACTAAAATTCTATGTCGATCACATGAAAGACTAAGGCAGATCGAGTTAGGACATAGGCTCTCTTCTATCAGAGTTAACTTTAGAAAAACTCTAACACTCTACCATGATCATGCATCAATTTACCCTTTAATTTTAATTCAATTCAATTACGTTTATTTCCTCAATAAGAAGATCGAGGTTACTCTCTCTTCTTATTGTAGCATGGGACAAAATATAATGAGCTACACTATGGACAAGCATGCGACATAATGTCATAAAAATGGACAATATAGTTTAATCTCAATCGAATCATGTTGCAAACACCTTTGATTATTCAATTAATCTTAGTTTGCCGACAACCTTATAACAGTATGAGTAATTGAGTATGACACTATGACTTATGACTTGTGAGTTGTGAGTTGTGACTTGTGAGTCGTTGTGAGGCGCAGACAAATTTGTTACCAACTACCCAATCAAGCATGCATGCGACAATCCGATAATAATAATATTAACGATATTGTTAACGGGTGTCTGTGCGTGGGTGTTTGATAAGAACTAAATACATTTTTAAAATGATATAAATTTTGAAATACATGTCAAAATTACGCATTATTCGGTGTAATTAATGTTTATATTCATTTAATGTTTCCACTTTTAGTTCTCTTATCTAACACCCTAGGAGCACTCGTTCGCTTTTGTCTAATATTAATAAAAATGTGGAAGAAAGTCTCATTTTCCAAAACTGCTGTGATTAATTATCACACATATTTTGACCATAATTACCCCTAGCGCATGTAGTTGTGTTTCATGTTTTGTTTCAATTATTATTATCTATCAAACGCAACACTATCGACTTAATTTGGCTTCACATTATTGTTCTTATCCAATAACAAAGTAATTTAATTTGGACCTACAATTAATCATGTGACTAATTACAATGCATTTTTTTTATTAATTTAATCACATAGGTATTATATTATTCCTTAGCTTGTAAAACTTACTATAGTAATAAGATTAAGGAAAATTTGCGAGAAAAGACCTTTTAAAAATATTTTTTTGTAAGAAAAGACCTTTTAAAAAATTTTATGTAAAGAGGAACCTTAAAAAAAAAAAATTTTGCGAGGAAAGACCTCCGAGCATATATCCGGCGTTGACCACGTTTGACCGGTGTAAAACTCCTAATTGCACTCCTTTTTTCATTATACACTTCCCTTTTTCGATTTCCCTCTTTTTTTGTTTTCATTCTACTGTAAGATATGAAGCAAACTCAATCCTCTAAGTGGACTGTAAACTAAATTCACTACTTTCTGACATACCAACTTACATTATGCAGAATTGTGATTTATACAATTATACTACTACTGTAAAGTACTATGAATTTAACCACCGAAGAACTTTTACCATGAGATTAAGCCTCAGTTAGAATTCTTCCCGCCATCGCCGCAACTCCATCGTCGTTGCCGCAGCTGAGCCGCGGCGCCGGCGCGCCTCCATTGCACAAGGAGTACCAACCAGACCCACCACCGGGAATCAAGCCGAAAGACAGAGAAAACCTTTACCCATTTTGCTTGCAATCACCACCAGAAAAACCCAACTCACTTTTACTCAAAATTGGACTGCAAACGAGTTTGAGATGGTGAAGATGCTCTAAAGTTGCCAAACTTGAAGTGGGTTCGAGCAAATAAATTGGAATTTGAGGGGAGAAGATGAACAGTGTTTTGGAGAAGAGGGAATTGAAGAGTGAAATTGAAGGATGGGGATTTTTGGAGAATTGTCGAGAGAAGTGAGAATCATTTTGAAATAATTGGTTGCAAAAGTTCACAATGCAATTTTTGATTGAATTAACAAAATCACATGCATAATTTAAGTGGTGAGTTTAGAATTTTGGAGAAGGTTTTTGGTGAAGTGAATGGCAGAAAAATATTAATGAGGAGAGACAACAAGGGACAGTAGAATGAAAACAAAAAAAGGGAAATCGAAAAAGGGAAGTGTAAAATGAAAAAAGGAGTGCAATTAGGAGTTTTACACCGGTCAAACGTGGTCAACGCCGGATATATGCTCGGAGGTCTTCCTCGCAAATTTTTTTTTTTAAGGTTCCTCTTTACATAAAATTTTTTAAAAGGTCTTTTCTTACAAAAAAATATTTTTTAAAAGGTCTTTTCTCGCAAATTTTCCTAAGATTAATTAATAGTATATCTTGTTGAGTAGATCTGTGTCAAATACACATGTAAGTGTCATGCGTTGAATACTTTATACTGGATTGCTAAACGAGTCCGTTTTTACTGAATAAAGTCCACATTTCGTGTGAACTTTCCATATTGCCTTCAGATTATCCCACCTTCGTAACCACCAAACACATGGACGTCTTGCATAGGCGTCCAGACATGGTATGGAGCCTTGCATAGGCGCTCAGACCATGGTTAGGACACTTGCGTAGGCGTCCACACCATGGTCTGGACGCCTACGCAAGGCGTCCATACCATTCAAAGTCCACATGTTTTTTACGGGGTGTTGGGTGGTGGTTTGGTGGTAGTGGTGTGCTCAGGTGGTGGGTTTTTTGGTGATAGGGTGCCTCGGGTGGTGGTTGTTGTGTTGGGTGAAGGTGTGGTTGGGTGTTAGGGAGGGAATGGAGATGGTGTGTTGGAAAATTTACACGAAAAGTGGACTTTCTTCTAGTAAAGTGGATTTCGAATAGTATTCCCCTACTTTATAAGGTTTAGGGGGTTTCTCTCTTTATTGATTGTCATGTGATTTTAAGATAAAACCTCTTTAGTCTTGTAAAGTGCACTCTATTTCTTAGTTGCGGGTGCAACCGACCCGTATTTAACAAATAAGAGATTGGTCGAGGATAATGAAATCTGTAATTTATTGTTGGAAATGTGACTATTATAAATAAGAACAAGACAACACTTAATTTTGTGTGTTTATTTGTTGGTTTTTTAGAGGAATATTGAAATTATTTGTTTTTAAAAAGCACTAGGCTTGTGTATACAAATAAAACTCGTCAAAGATAGAAAAGGAATACTTCGTAATAAAGTTGGACAAGAATTAAGGTAGAAATTAATCAAATAATATTATATGTTTTTTTAATGTGAATGAGTCATAAGGGTGAGGTACATTAACGGGAGAGGGGGTATGAGGATTTAATCTCTGATCCATGAATCAAAGGTGAGGTTAAAACACTAGTCCAGACTCCCTTCGAGAGAATAATAACCAATTTTGATTACGTCAAATTTAAAACAACGTGCTCAAAAGGTTAAATTTAGCTGCACCTACACGGCCTACATCCATCCCTCCATCCTCATCTAAACAACACTACAACAGCTAGATGACATAAATTATGGTAAACCGAACATACTTAATTATTACTAATCATTCAAAAGTGATGTAGTTGAACGTGTGTGAAATTTATAATTGGAAGAAGACAATTAAGCCGAACGTGCGGGATTACAGTGTTGGTTAAATGAACTTACCTTGTGTGAGAATATTTGTCATCACAATTCACTTTGAGTAGTAGGGCTTATTTTGTCTAAGATGAAATGATCCAAAATAAAAACACTGTAAATCATGGTTCATGACATTTTTGGTTTCTTTACTTCTTTATTCTTTCCACATCATGATACTACGGACTCTACATTAATTACTTCCCAAGTTTAATTATTTCGTGATTTTTTTTACTATACGATGAGTTTTTTATCATCTTTTACAATCGAGTGAATAGTTAATTACTATGAAGTTTGCGAAGACATCGATCTTAATGTCAAATCACTCTCAGTTAATTTTTTTTTTCATTTCTCACGATCGAATATTGAGACCCAGAGCTTAACCATCAAATCAACTTTATTTGTTATGATTTTATTTAACTATTGTTGTAATGTGATGGATTTAATCTTTTACAGTCTATTTTTTCGACAATAATGGAGAGCCCAATGATAGCCACATTCTCATTGTTCTCTTCATCTCTAATTACGAGGGATTTTCAAGGTCATGTGATTGAAAATTAAAGTGAGAATACCATTGATAAGATGATATTTAAATAATTATAGTTGATTTATCCAATTGCCAATTCAAGTCGTTAAGTTTAATTTAAACAAATCAGATCAATTGATTTTTTCGTTGTTCATGTGGGTGTTAAGTAAACGTCTTTCCCTATATCAGTCGTTAAATTAATGAATTATTTTTATATTTATAATTTTTTTATCTATTTAATATGTAAAAAGTAATTTCACTTGATTGATTTTTTTGGAAAATGATATACATAGCATGTACTAAGATGTTTCAAAAGGAAGAAAAATTTTAATCAACATCTATTAGTCATTGAATGTTGTGTTATTTTGTCTATTTTTACAAATTTTTACTATTTATAGTATTGTAATTATTTTTTATATGTAGCCCAAGAGCATCCACTACAATGAGCAAAAAAAAAATGCTCACTACTCTCTCTCCTACTTTCTCTCTCCTTCCATCAAATTTTACTCAACCTTTATCATTTCCTTCAGCATCGATCAAAAAAAAAATAGCTCACATTGTAACACTCTCATTCTCGCTACTTTTTCTCATACCACATATTCCAGATATCTTTTTAATTTTTCATACTCTTCTATATATTATGTAGACACATTAAGTTAAGTTTATTTTGTATTAAGTTCGTAAAATTAAAATATAATTAATTATCTTAATTAGGTTAAGAATAATTGAATTATCAAATTTTAAACCATTCATTTATCATGAACAACAAGCACTGCACAAATTTAATGGATACTACACAAACAAATTTTAACAAATAATAACACAACAATTAAATAAGATAACAAAAAATAACCATTAAATAATACTAAATAAAATATTTATTTTTATAATATATTTCACAGAAAACATAAAATTAGTTTAGGAGGAAAATTACCTTGGAATTGAAGGCAATTAAGACCAAAATATTAAGATTTAGAGATTTTTGATGATTTTCAAAGTGTGTGGAAATATAGCAAAATGGGTGTCTATTTATAGAGGATGAAAAATTATGACCGTTGGTAATTTTATTTTTTTTTTTGAATTTTTTAAACGGTCGAAAAATTACAATTAATAAAATAGGCGTTGCAATTAATCAGAATAAATCTGATTGGTTGAATAAATTCCCCTGCCCATGTGTCGTGCCCCTATTGGGCCGACAGCTTCAACTTGCAGGGGTGACTTTTGGTTTTTTTTTCACTTTCAGCACTACCAAAACGATGTGTTTTGGTTAATGGGCCAGCATATCCATTACCAAAACACATCATTTTGGTTGTGAGAAAGGCAAAAAAAATTACTTTTTGCAGCTTGTAGTGTGGGCCCCACACGTTTACTGTGCATTCTCAATCTGCTCAGCATTGGAGCATTTCTTCGAGCGATCAAATGAGATCAAATTATGCTCACTGCTACAATCCACATGCTCACCATTTTAGATCAAAATTTTTTCATTGAGCAAATTTTCACTCATTGTAGTGGATGCTCTAAGGGCTACACATAACATTGTCCTTATTTTTTAGGGAAATTATCATAGGTACCCCTGAACTTTTGTGTCTATTTTATTTCCCCAAGCACAACAATTATTCCTTCAACATCATTTTATTACCCCTGGTCCCACAATTGGTCCCCAAAACATGCAAAACCCAAAAATTTTGATATTTTTAGTGAAAAAAATTAAATGGAGTTGTAACAAACATTACCTTAGATACACATTCCAACAAACTTGACTCATACGTACCCCTGAAAATGCATTCTATAAGCTAATGTTTGTTAAAATTCCGTCTATTTTTCTTCCAAAAAGTCATTTAGTTTTTTAGGTTTTTGCAAGGTTTTGGGCTTGAAATGCATTTATAAGCAAATGTCTATTTAAACTCCGTCGAATTTGCTCCTAAAAAAGTCACTTATTTGGTTTTTCTGCAAGTTCAAGAGCATTTTAAGAGGAGTAAAAACGTGAGGGGTATTTTGGAAAAACGTAAAAAGTTTATGGGTATATGCAATAATTTCCCTAATTTTATAATAGTAATATTATGCATCAATTAATGAATTTACACTTTTTTTTCAAACTGCATTATAACATATATTCATTAAAACTATTTAAATTTTTATATACATTATCTTTTTTTGTTTAGATTTTTTATGATTGATCTCATTGTTTGCATTTCACATTATTCTTTATATGATAAATAGTGATTGATATATTTAAAATAATTGCACGCATCGCGTGCTTAAAAATCTAGTATAAGTAAAGGAGAGCCATGGGTATCTCTAACTACAAATTACTATTATAAGCCCTACAAATAAAAAAAAATACCAAAGGAACATAAAAACATTCCTAAAAAATCTAATTAACTTTAATCAATGCAAACCATCTTCCACCATACTTTAGCAATTTTATAATAAACATGTAATTATATTTTCAAAAATACAATCAATACAATTAACTCATTTAAAAAAACCATTATTTTTCAATTACTAACCGTTCTTTTGAACCATCTATAACTTTGAATCAGTGCAAATACGTTTACTATAATAATTATCAAATAACTAATTGCAGCACGCATAGCGTAACATTTAAAAATAGTTAATTGAAAAAAAGTGTTAGAGGGGAAATGAGATAGTGGATTTAGTGGGTTGGCTTTAGTAAGATTATAGATTAGGGAAATAAAGTGTAACAAAGCACATATATGAGGTTTGATAAATCTCTAATATTTGTCCACTATAACATGCCCACCAAAACATTAAAATATAATAAACTTCAGTAAAAAAATAAGGAGAATTTAATATAAAATATAACATGTGGGCCAAAATTTCATGGGAGACAAGAAAAATCTGGTATGAATATTGAAGTCTATGCAATTCACATGTACAAGTCCACCTATGTCAGTGGACATCTTATCCCCACTACTATTATGGACTTAAAATACTCAAGCATATACGAGCTATATAAATTGAGAAGAAATCATTTCTCTGTACACTCCTTTATTAGAAACTATTTCTCCTTCCTCTAAACGAAATACACTTTAAAAAAAAATCCAAAAAGGGCTACCATGCATGAATGAAAACTTCATGCTAAGCCCCAAATCAATCTCCCTTTTAATTTATATTTATTTGTGTTTTGCTTTTCTTCATAATTGTGAGTTCCCCTATTGTTGGAATTTAGGTTAGTTCCTTTTGTGGGAATTAGGGTTTGTTTCCCTTTTGTGGGAATTAGGGTTCATTTCCTTTTGTTGTCTTTGGAAGACCTATCTTTTTTAATGACAATTTTGTGTGCATTGAATGAGACATCAATTCAACTTGTACAGTACTAATTTGAATCAAGTATTATAATGGATCGGGTTTATTTTTGCTATGTATATCGAAATACATACACTCAAAGACTTTAATTAGCTAAACTAAACCTGAAAAAAAGTGCAGTTCTAGTGGTAATATACACCGACCCCAGTGGTCAGAGTTTGAATTCTCATACCCCATCCCGCATAGTAATGTACCCTGCCATTGTGGCTTATTCGCAATAAATAACCTTGTACAATTACCATTATATATAAATTCTATGTTGTTACCTTAAAAAATTAAAAGTATAGTAGATTTCAATAGCTAGTCCGTGATAGGAGGGAGCACAAGTCCACTTCATATGCATAATTAAGAGGGTTCCACAACGCCCTAAAATCACTGTGACGATGACGAAAAGTTTTTAGAGCACAAGTGTTTTTTTTACTAGAAAAAATCAAATACTTTGCACATAAATTAAGCTAATCAAGAAGTACATGAGTACATCATCAACAATTTCAGGTGGGCTTTACTTCTAGCCGGACTCGAAAAAAACCGATCCTACAACCAGCATTTGCAAGCTAAGCTTGTGAGCCACTCGATTACCTCCTCTACGAACTAAGAGAAGCTCAACAGGTACAAAGCACCATATTTTTTGGGCACCAAGTTGGTTATTGGATTAGGACACAATTAAATTTATTACTGTAAATTAGCTAAAGTCATATTCTTGTTATTAGTCTAGCTAAATTGCTAGATATTTTGTTTGAGCAATATTCTAGAGTTAGTTTTCAGTTTCCTAAGGTCTAGTACTTCTCAATGATTATGCTCAACCACTATATTATATATAGACTTGTGTATACTCTAATAAGATACGCTTAATATTCTTCCTTTTCCTTAATATCTTATATGATGATGAAACGATCCTCCTTTTATCCTTCTTCCATTTATGAATGACAATCTCCTCTTTCGCCCCATGTTTCCTTCAAAGTCTATCTACTACTAAATTCTTCCATTCTACTACTAAATCCTCCTACTCAATTCTACTCCTCAATTCTTCCTCTTGCTAGTTGCTCTGCTATAAATCATGGTGGGGATTATCAAAGAGCAATTTTGACAGAAAGTTCATAAAGCGATTTTAAGGGTTCGGACCTTCTCGCAATTGAACCTAGCTTGTCAAAGGGTTTTGGTGTATTCTGAATTTCTTTTCTAATTATTCTAAAATCCTAAATTATTCACCAATTCCTCCATTTATTTTTCTGAATTATTCTACCATTTCTTCTAACCTTCCTCACATCTACGCTTCTTTCTAAAATTCATCTACAATTTGAATTTCTGCCATGGTGAATGCTAAGTCACGTTCCTTTTGCACCTATTGCAATCAATCGTGTCACGATTACAGTGGTTGCTTCCTTGTCCAGTGGGATGTGCCGATTGATGGCTGCATGGTTGGTCGAGTATGGGCATACAGGAGCTCTTTCTCCTTTGTCTCTGGCTGCTGCTCGCCTTGCGTTGCCTGCCGCATCTTCCCTTGTCGATGCCACCACCGTTATGCCCTCCCATATGTTGTCTTCTCTGTCTCTGTCGCGTCTCTGGTTGTTGTTCCTCCTCCTCCACACTCTAGAGCTCATCTTCACATTTCTCCCCGTCTCGTGAACACCACTCCATCACAGCCTGCTCTTTCTACTCCATCTATGCCTACGAGGCTCAATGAGCACTTTCGGAAGTCCAATCCAAAATATGCTTTCTCTATTGTCACTACTGCTTGTGAGCCCGCAAAATTACACAAGCTCTAAAGGATCCCCATTGGCGTGCTGCAATGATTGATGATTCAAATCTTAATTGATGACTGTTCCCCTTCTCTTCCTCTTAAAGATCATGGTCCTCTATCCTCTTCTGGTGCTTGTAAGGTGAATCATAATTCTAACGATGACTCTTCTTCTTAACTCAGTTCAGAAAGTATATGTGGCGACTTGCTGGCTGTCGTGCCTATATTGACATCGCCTAAGCTTAATTGCCTCCACGCCTCTAGTTGCTCGTCCTCCTCTCACTTTACACCATGATATGGCCGGCTCTCCTATCTCTCATCCACGTGACTATCGTACTCTTGTTGGTAGTCTGCAAATATTTGTCTCTCACTCGCATTGACATTGCCTTTCCCGTCAACAAACTGTCTCAATCCATGCATACTCCCCTGGATACTCATCGGGCTGCACTTCGTCATCTCCTTCGCTATCTCAATGGCACGGTTTTCTACTCTTCTTCCCAAAATTGGTGTGTTCAGTCACCCACCATTTTGCGGGGGATATTAGGACTTAATTAAATTAATTAGTGTAAATTAGCTAAAGTCATATTCTTGTTATTAGTCTAGCTAAATTGCAGTATCTTGTTGAGCAATATTCTAGAGTTAGTTTTTAGTTTCCTAAGTTCTAGTACTTCTCAATGATTATGCTCAACCAACTATATTATATATAGACTTGTGTATACTCATAATAAGATAAGATACGCTTAATATTCTTCCTCTTCTCTAAATCTTATACTTCGTATATGGCTTAAGGGTTCTGTTCCAAGTCAGGAAATCTTGAATATAGAAAAATAGGGAATCCAAATCTTTGTGTCTGCACTCGTCGGAAAATCRTTCGGAAAGTACGCCGGAGTGATGTCAGGTACCCTGAAGAGAGAGAAAATGCAGTCAGAGGGCCCAGGGGGTGTTCCCTGGGGACCACCTCCYATMCTTAAGTCAGCAAAGGAAGGAGAGAGAAAAGAAAGAGAATCTGAGAACTAGAGAGAGAAAGTARTTGTTTTTATGTAAAGTCTCAGAATGAATGAGTGTGTAATACCGTATTCTGATGCCAAGTTCCCTATTTATAGACAATAGGGGGGTAATATGGCCATTTCATCCTGACCCAGAAGAATCTAGAAGACTTCCTAACTGAATTCAGTTAGAAAGCTTCTTCAAGATGCCTTTCCTGTTTGACTGGTCAACAAGGATAATAATGGCATTTCTGTAATAATGGTTAATGGGCCAGYCCCATCACATAGTGGGCTGGAACAGGTTCGTTTCGAATTATATTCACTCTTCAAGTCATTTTCTTGGAGGGTAGTGGCGTGACGAGACTCGGAATGGTTCTTGCTCCAGCTAACCAACAAGCTCGGAATAGTTAGCTGCTACAAAGTGTAGGTTTAATTTTTATGAAGATTGCTTTAATCCTTTAAGATGTCTTTACTAAAACACACTGTACATTCTTATTAGAGTAATAGGCGTTATTCAAAGCATCATTAGTCACCTTTGCGCGAAATTTAAGAAGTTAACTAAAGACGGCAACTATCACCTTCAAACTAACTAAACTACCTCCTTAACAACCAAAGTAACTTTAATTTGGACTAAAGTATACTATTGAACAAAGTAACAAATTAAATATCGACAAATAAAGTCACAAAGTAAGTGGTAATGATTAATTACTTTTTTTTAAATGTCTATTCGATTTATCAGAGCTTAAGTTTAATTACATTTGGATTCGAGTTGGGTTCACATCTGGTTTATGGTGGGACCAGTCTCCCAACATGAATTATGCATAAGATGATCGAGGTTTGAACTCGAGTCCTCACTTAAGTGACATCGATCACCCACTTGAGTTAATTGTTGTTAGTAGCGATTAATAATTACTAATTGTAATAATAGGACAATAATGTAGCATGCATTGATTTTGRATGCAAGATGAGCTAGGCTTCCAAGTCAGCAATAATATAATGGTGGTTCAAAGGGACCGAAAGCACTTAGACCAATTGCGACAAGATAAGTAATTAAGTAGGGTTCTTCAACTTTCTACTTCACTCCCAATTCCACACACTAAAAACTAAAAAGCCAACCTCAAAATTCTCCTTCCCACCCTTCATGTAGGCCAATCCTTTTCTCTTTTTACCTCATTTTCACACCTTCCTTACCATATAGGAGCTATGTAACATGCATCATTGGTAGGATCTTCTGGTTTAATGTGGTGCTCATCATTGTTGATCCGGTTCGTCTTTAAAAATCATTGATAGACGTAACACAATTCTATAATTTGTCTTTGTAAATGGACGTATTATGTATGTTAACTTGTTTGATTATTCAATTTGTCCTCAACCGACATGATCCACTTGACTATTCGAAAAGTGCAAGTTTGAATAAATTTTTTTAAACACGAACTTTACTTATCTTCGTTGGTCCAAAGTCATATATACCTAAAAAACTAACGAATAGTACTTTTGTAAGTCCATGACTAAAACATTTTAGTAGTCAATGAATTATGCTCTATTTCTTTATACCGAAATGGATCTGAACTGAATTGAGTTGATCTGAAGTGAAATGAATCTTTTATGAGAGAAGAGATTTGGAATTCTTGAAATTAATACTGAAATTAAGTCAAAGAAACAAGCCTTAATTAAGCTGGTAAATTAAAATCTACATGCAACCACTGATTCTGAAGCCTCAAATTAAGAGGATGAGGATGAAGGGGATGAAGAAAAAGAAAGTACTAAATGGTATTCTTACATCATGAATCCCTTTATGCAATATAAAGTAGACAAAACCAACACATTAAGCACTTTTGCTTAGTAACTTGATCATCACCAACTCCCTTTGTTTCCTCTTTCTATATGTTCTTAAAGGCTGATGTTAGTTATAGCCTGAATCAGCAACATCTAAAGATTCATTTGGATCCTTTTTTTCACAAGTTCACATTTGTGGAATACTAATTTACTATATATATGTCATTTCCGTTGGAATTTGGTCAAATGATTTACATTCTTAATAAATATAAGTTATCATGTTATAAAAATATAAATCCTAATCTATATCTAATGACATACAGTTGAGTACTGTATTATCAGATAAGCTGTTCTAATAATTTGGACTAGAGTCTAGGCAGTTTAAAGCATTTCAAATTTAAATGATGAAGTACAAATTAAAGACTCTGATCTCTTTTTTTTTAGCAGCTTGTATAAAGAAGAAAAGGCTATCTTGTTGATAATTTAGAGTAGTAGTTATTTAATCTTCACGTTTAATATGTTTGTATGATTAGAATAAGGTGTTGGTTACAAACAATCAAAGTAATAGAAAAAATATAAGTTACAACTTGCAACATTTTACGAGCAAACATGAGTTAACTCACAACATTTTACGAATAGACTTYTTGAGTTTCAACTTGTAACATTTTTGCGAAGAGACATGAGCTGCAACTTGCGACTTTTTACCATTGCCTTTGTTTTGRATTTTTATAAATATCAAAAACTGATATGATGAAGCCATGAAGGTGATGCACAATAATTGAACAAAGGCATACATGCAAAAAGTTCTCTCAAGAAATCTACAACTATCCTACTCCCTCCGTTACGTATTACTTGAAACATCTGAACTAGGGAGATTTTCTAGGTAAAATTTCTTAATTGTAGAAGGGCATATGATTAGAATAAAGTAAGAGAGAAAAATGAATAAAGTAATGAGTGGGTTTAAGAGTAGGAAAAAGTAAGAGAGAAAGTGATGATTTCCTGCCTTGGAGGTTTACGTTATCGTGATACTCGAAGATAGATCATAAAGAACTCTAATTTCTAACATATCTATCTAATGATTTGATTTCTTAATGAGTGTTAAAGAGATCATAAACCCTCACCAAAACATGAAATTATAATTTTGACATCTCCTCACACTTTGTTTTTTTTTTCAACAAAAGGAATTTAACAAAAAAAAAAACTATAGGCTCAATCTATAGCTAGAATGAGTTATATATCTAAATCTTTGATAAAGAGCCCAAAACTAGAAAGACAAATGGAAATTAATAACATGTAACAACTAACAACGTTCGGGGGTTGTGCACTACTTTAATACTTTGGTAGTATGTAAATGCTTAAAGAAGGTTTTTCAATTCACTATTTTGTTTATTAAAATCTTTTATAGCATACAAGCTAAGGTTTTTTTTTAAAAAAAAATGCGAAAGTAGAATAAATTTTTTTAAAAAACAAAATTAAATAATTTAGTATCATAATTCGTCTATTTTCGATTGTTATTCTTATTTAAAATGTTGAGTTGCTGACACAATTAACAATAATTAAAGAYAATCTTCTTAATATTCACAATACATGAGAAAAAAAAACAATTACGCACTTGCGTTATAAGGCCAGTGAGGGAGTACGGAAATATGTTCCCGCGTTATAATATTATATCTTGTTTGACTAGCTTCGAAAATAATGTAGACGATGGATTAAGTTACTTGAAAACATATGATGTAATATTATTCTTGGTTGATGATAATTAGCGAAACAAAAACGAGTACTCGTAAGAAGCAACATCCTTGTGTGTTTCTCGTGTGAACTCAAAAAAAAAAGCACAAAAGGGGATTTAGAGCTTCCACTATGGAGTAATGGTCTATGTGGAAAAAAA
>SNQN01000289.1:132482-149904 GCA_008642245.1 Bassia scoparia
TTTTMGGSCKWTTTTATAGGCCAACAAATGGGTCGGGTCGGGRCCAATGACGCTGGCACTTTAGAACACAAAGGGGAAACAAAGTGTTTTTGTCCTACTCATGATGACGTGGAACTACATGGACTTCCATGACTTGACCAAGAAAGCTACATATTCTCTCCATTAGGCATTAACCCACATTCTCAATTTCTGAGTGCTGTCAGACATGATTAATTAATAGCAGCTATTTATAAATAATTAGGGTAAAATTGTAATATTATTTTTTTTATGTTCAAAACTAATAAAAAAGAGAAATTAAAGTCAKTTCCTATGATTGCATGACAAGTGTTTAAAACCATGTGACAAAATGTTCAAGTGGGACCATGTGTTGAAAAAGTACGAAAATACAAGTGACAAAAACAACTAAGTATAGTTTTGACAATAAAAATGTTTATTTTGACACTACACAACAAAATTGTTGATTTAGCTATTTATAAATAGCTGCTATCAATCAAGAGTTCCTCATTGCGGTCATTATGAGTGGAGGTTGGCAGGTTGTGTGTATAATGTATGATACTATATTGATATGTTCAAATAGTGATGGTACGGAAAAAGGTAAAGCCTTGTTGTTAGTTACTAGTGACTATGAGGTAGAGTTATTTAAAAACTCTATCGGATCCAAATCTGACTATAAGAAATAGAAAGACAGTGTATAATTGAATTATGAAATGCTAAACTGAAATCAGACAATCAACAAAACTCATATGAACATTTTCAGGGGAAAAAGGAGAATTAAAAAGTATCAATTATACAAATAATAATCAATACATTAATATAAACAAGATATGTTTTCCATGTGGGAGTGGGATTCTTTCAATTTTAAAGTAGTCCAACTGTCCAATTTACACAAAAGATATGTCTAATTTAAATTAATTACGACTTTGTTAGTTAAACTATATCTTTTGCATAATTTTGAAAGTAGTGAATATAATAACATGAAAAATGAGACGATTGAATGTGGGGGAAAAATAATTTAAGAAAATRGTTCCATCTTAAAACCGACAACACCTTCCATCTGCAATRGGGCAGGATRGTCCGCTCTGATATCATAACAAACCTTGGTGGGCCAAGCACAAGCCCACACAAGGAGAACAATAGACTACACATAAGTCCAATGGGGTTCCATCTTAAAATCATATGGTGATAGGTGGAGTAACRCATTGWCTTGTATGTTGGTTATTCTCTACTCATTCTTTCGATGTGGAACACATGTGGAATACTCTCCTTAACATTTTACCTAGGTGTTATATCAAGATTTGTTTTGATATGGTGAAATTGATATAAGGAAGATGAATGGGTCAAYTAAACAAAAACATAATAATAAGAATAATGAACAAATTATGAGTTAGATATTTGAATAAAATAGATAAGAATAAATGCTTATAAAATTGAAAATTYAATTTAGGAAATTTATTGAAAATGACGTGTTAAGGAAGAATGAGGTGTCATTGTGAAAAAAAAAGAAGTAATTTGTAGAGATAGAATGATTTGTGAAAAGTCATGTGTCGTATTTATGTTGAGGGGGGAGTGTTAATATAATAGGTATAGATATAGATTTTTCAATGTGGGAATCCAACATCTTAGTACAAACTAGAATGCTATTCGAAATCCATAAAAACTTAAAACGAAGTCCACTTTTCAAACAAACTCCTGTAAATGTCCCTCCCTTACTTACCTCACTCTATCTCTAACTTGAATCTACGCACCACCGCAGACCATCAAGGCAGGARCACCGTATTTCATGCATTATCATCTTAGTCGTTGGAATTTTGGATGGAGGACATCGTTTAAGTCCATCGTTGGATAAATTAAAATGATGTTTGAGAATTACAAGCCAACCCATGGTTTGGTGCCTAGCTTAGGCGCCAAAACCATGAATCTTGCGCCTAAACCAAGCGTCAGTTCCATGGTGTTGGCGCCTAAGCCAGGCGCCAACCCATGGGTTGGCTTGCAATTCTCAGGCGCCATTTTAAGATGGTACGTGACTTCAAAAGCGAGGGAAGTAAAGTAGAGGCATTTACGGAAATTTGCTTGAAAAGTGGACTTTATTTTAAGTTTTTATAGACTTCGAATAGCATTCCCTAAGTACAAAATTGGCAGTATCAAAATCTGTCTTACAACGTATTATCTTCTTGTAATCGTTCTATGTGGGTTATATCCTAATTTTTGTGGAACACTATAATAAAGAAAGTACAAATAGAATGCGTCYTAAGACTTGTTAAACATATATTGAGATCTTAATTGAGACGTTGATTAAAGGAGGTAACCGTTAACAAATTAATAATGCATTGATGTAAGTGATGTAACTACGTTTAACGATATTTTAAAAAGTTATTTCATTACATGTACTACTAATTAACATTTTCGGTTAACATATGTAAWTTTTTTTGAGTTCACTTATAGAAGTTTGGAGTAAAATTTGATCCGATGAAGAAAAAGACAACWAAGAGAATACTGTCGCGATTAGTCATCATTTATTACCGAATTTTCAAATGTATTAAACATACAAGTTCGATAATGTAATACTCTAATAGTCTAATCATTTAATGTAGAAYCTAAAGTGATACGGGTTTAGACATAACTTTATCTACGCAGTATGTAATTAAATCCGCTTATCTGCCATTTAATCGCCTCTACTATAATGTTTTTTTTCGTTGTTGTTTTAGAGAGTCACAAAAGCGTGGATTAAAATCGATTTTAAATTTTTTTGAAATCGAAAGAGACTCTAAAGTCTAAACCTCTAACCACTTGAGCTATCCCCTCGCTCATATAGCCTCTACTATAATGTGAACGAATAGCAGGGCATATGTCATTTTAAGAGACAAAAGGTGGTCCCACAATCTTGGAATTTTTGAGGGGCACTCCAGACAAGCAAACTCCCCTCGCCTTTCGGTGTTGCGCACATTTATAGACTGATGGGTCCCACACTCCCACATTTGCCTTTCCCCATCACCTATATATACCCTCTTCCCCCCTTTCGTTGTTCTTCCCTTACCCTCACTTTCTCATTTTTCTCTCTCCTTTTTTTCCCGCCTTTTGTCCTCTCAGAAATTTTCGGTCTTCTGCTACAGCAAAGTCAGCAATATTGTACTTTCAATTCGGCCGTTAAAAACTTGGTCAATAAAAACACTAACTTGAACAATTTTCCGCTTCTGGGTTGTGCTAAAGTTTCAATCTTTTGTGATTTCATCATAGTTTTCACTTTTCAGTCAATTTGAAATCGTGGGTGTTGCTTAAAATTAGTGTTTTTGCAGTAATTTGAAGCAAGTTTGTGTCTTTCATTGTTTGTAATTGGTAAATTAGTGGGGGGATAATTCTTGGCCCACTAAAATAGAATTAAAGGACTTTGCCAAAAAATGATATTGTTGTATAAAGGTTGCATTTTGTGGGGGTTATTTGCAATTCTTGAGGCCAAATTTTGCATTGGGAAAAGCTTCTATTTTTGGATTTTTCAAATTGTTAACAGGTATACGATGGGTACTTAGCTGTAGAACTTGACACCCACCAACTGTTTGTGGAATTGCTTCTTTGAGTGAGTGTACTTTGTAATTTTCTTTCCTCGTTGCTAGAGGTGAACTGGTAGTTTGAAGCCTTAATTAGAGGGGATAACACCATGGGATGTGCGACATTGCCACCGGGGTTTCGGTTTCATCCGACTGACGACGAGTTGGTTGGTTACTACTTGAAAAGAAAGGTTGAAGGGCTAGAAATAGAACTGGAAGTGATTCCTGTGATTGATTTTTACAAGTATGATCCATGGGAATTACCAGGTATATATATATATAGCTCATTTTCACTCAAACACTCATACTTAACAAGTCTAACATAACTAGGACTTCCAATTGTGCTGCTAATATGAAAGATTTTATCAAATTCATATCTCATCTTTTCTTAATGTCAAATGAAGCCTGCCATAMTATTTGCTAGAAAATGATTTTTTTCCTGGATGTAAATGATGTTTTGGTCCCCATAAACTTTTGATTATGACTTTTAAAAATATGAAATGGGTGGGGGCATCAAGCTTTCTACTCTTAAAGCCTATTCAATTGGCTTTGTTATATTCTTCAATTATATTGCATTAAAAAACAATCATAGAAGCAAAAGTTCTTTGATCACTTTTCACATWGTGATATGTATGTTTTACATGAGTTGCAGACAAATCTTTCCTTCCCAAGCGCGATATGGAGTGGTTCTTTTTCTGCCCAAGAGATAAGAAGTATCCAAATGGATCACGCACGAACAGAGCCACCAAGGCAGGCTACTGGAAAGCCACTGGAAAAGACCGGAAAGTGGTGTGTGAATCCTCTGTGACTGGATACCGGAAAACTCTTGTTTTCTATCAAGGGCGCGCTCCTTTAGGAAATAGAACGGATTGGGTGATGCACGAGTATCGCCTTTGTGATGAAATGGCACCAAATTCTAAAGTAAGGAACTAAATGCAACTTGTACCTCATTCAAACACAGTTGAGCTGTTGAACTACGTGTATTAACGTCGATCCTTTTGTGTGATATTCTTTCTCCCAGGGAGTTTTTGCATTGTGTCGGGTTGTCAAGAAGAGTGGTTTTAATGAAGATGTGAAAGCTAAAAGAGCTGGAAGCAGTTCAAGCAACAAAGAGTTCACTCCCACTGAAGTTTCAAATGAGCCCGTGAGCGTCTCAGGTGACTATCAGTACAACAGCAGCAACTATTCCACCCCTATCTCTTCTCCTTATGTAACACAAAGGTCAGATTTTGAGGCGACAGCATCAATGAGCTCGCAGATTTCAAGCATGTGGATCTCACCTGAACTGATTCTTGATTCTTCCAAGGTATACATAGTTTGAGATACTTCTGAGGTTCATGTATGCCCAATGCKCTGCATGTTTTTATTTGGATGATGATAATTGTATAAATAATCTTTGTTTGGTTCGGTATGGCTRGTTACAGGAATACTCTCAAGGGCAAAGAGTGCCGAGTGATTGCTTACTGCAATCTGATTTCCAGAATCCAATGGCTTCGTGGCAACCTTATCAACAACAAGGTATTTCTCCAAGCTCATCATACTCAACTTTCACGGAGATTGAACATGTCGATGATCTTAATCGAATTGGATGCATGTCACCCTACTCTGCTAACATGGACTACATAGGATATGATGGGAATGTGGGTATGCTTTATGATGGATTTGACACAATTAATCCCTTAAGCTACCAAAATCCTTTCTGAAACTGAAAAGAACTACAGCAGCTTATGTATCTGTATTGTACCTGCTGAATGAGAGACTTGGACTAGTTCTGGAGCATTACTTGTCCTACTTGGCCTTTGTGATTCCAGTATGACTTAACCAAGGCCACTGGATTTAGTTTTACCGTAAATTGTGATGTAATATATGTAAAGTCATCCAAGACAGCGCCTTTTTTGTGTGTTCTTGGATTATCATAATACTGCCGTAGAAGCTTGCACTCTCGTTATGCTTGTAAGAGATGTATCAATTTGACTCCTATGATCGTGTAGGCAACACCTCCTTGTGACATTTCTACAGAATTCTGTTAGAGTTAAACTACTTTCGTCGTTGTATAGTAGTGTGTCATGACTTAATTTTCCATTTTTAGTTGTAAGTAAGCTTCTTTGAGAGAAGCRGCTCCTGTACTTTTATCTTTACTAGCCTAATAAAATGTATTTTCTGTTATTTCACTTGCCTTTTTGCTACTCTTTTTTTTTCTTTTTGTTTTGTGGCAATAATTTCCTTAATAAACTTGCATGTCTGTTTCAACATGACATTTTGCATTCCAGAATACAAAACATTCCACTAGGAGACACAATTACCACACAGTTATACTGAGTACATGGAATAACACAGCAGCATTATTATTTCCAATAAACCACAAGTGCCTCTTATTAATCTCCAAGTTCCCTGTCTTTGAAATGTTCTTGTAACATGCAAWTTTTTTGAATRYRAGTTATAATTTGAGAATTTGGCATGCCTCGAAAATAAGAACCCTAGCCGCAAACCTGGTACAATTGACAGCAAAATATATACTTGAATGAACAAATTTACCAGGGCCTTTTTCATGAATATAAGTGAATAATCGCTCCGATTAAGCTAACTGTTTTATTCTTTAAGTATAGGAAAAAAAATACTGACCCTAACTGGAACCTGTATCATTACAGATGTTATACTTTCCTGAATACTTTTGATTTCCGTTAGTGTTTGTAATAGTGTTTACTTGCTCGGTTGATTTCATGAATTTGAAACAAGGACCTTATAGTATCTAGTTCTATCTTGGATTCAGCCCTTCGCCACTTTCCCTGTTCTATGCAGTCAATTATTGGATATTGGCAAGCAATGTTTGCACAACATGAATTCATCCTCGCAATTATTCCTTGATTATTATGCAACACTTCACTGTTGGTTACTTTTAACTTTACCCTTTGTTACTCGAAATTTCAATTAAGGCTAGATACTCTGTATGAATGCTTCTTGGAAGAAAGGAACCCTTCTTAACTGTTGCTTTCAGCTTTTCATGTTCTTTTCCTCCCGGTAATTGCCATATTACGATAAGGCTTTGCAAAGAACCTCCTTTATTAGTACCTTTTCTTTTTGTCCTARTTCTTTACCTTTTAGTTAATATGTTTTCTTAAATGGGGGAAGAAAAAAAAAACAGTTAATCTACATGCTAGTTGTGTGCATAAACCATTTTGGCAAGGACTTGGAATGAAGCTTTTGGAAGAACTTTAGCGCCTTACTGTAAGGGACAGTTAAGAAATTTATATACTGAGTATAACTGTTTCATCTTTGTGTCGTCTTCTATGGTCTGTTCAATTATTGCTGTACTACATTTTAGGTTTCTAAGTTCATAGCACCTTGCATCTGACAAATGAAATCAAGGCCCTTGCACGGAAGAGACAAAGTTGTGCATGAATTAATTTATAACCCAACCTTTCAGTGGTGGTCATTAGCCTGGCCTTTGCGACACTGATGGGAGTAGGGGACTATGAGTAATGCTATACACCAGTACACAATGTTGATGTAGCACATCAAAAGATAGCATTTTTTTATAAAGTTAATGCTTTAATCTTTATCATTGTGACTAAACACCAGGTATCACTACTTTGAGATCAATGTATGAATGAAAGCAATTTGGAAAGCAATGGTTTGTCATTTTCAGTTTTTTGCTGTCTTGCATGGTCGTGCCCCTTTCTTCTTTGCCTTCTAAATCATCTTATTTTTTCCGTATCTCCAATCATAAGGAAAATTATTTTCTGCATTGAGCTCTATACTTGTTTTATGTACATTTGTATTTGCACTAGTGCATCCGAGTAATCAGAGTATCAGACTTATTTGTCAGGAAACAGAAAATAAGACTTTGCTGATTTCTCTATACTTACAGATGTGAACACAATGCTAAGGTTCAGACTTCATGTCAAATGAAATATTAGTGGCAAGAAAAGGCGAAGCAGCAACTCGTTGATGTCATTATAAAGTTCCACTGGCCAGTGGTCACCCCAGGCAAGTTATATCATATTCTCTATAGGCCAAAGTTTTCTCATTATTTCAATTTCTTCCCCTTTCTTTAACTCTGCTTTTAGCAAGAATCTGATATAAGAAACTACAAGCAATGGGCTTTTATCAAAAGCACAGCAAAAGGGATACATCACTATTATCTTTTCTTCAAACTCTCAAGATTCTTCAACGTTGGATTTACCGCCCTCTATGAAATCTTTTAATGAGGCTTGCTTGCCCTATGGCTATATTGTGGAACATGGAATATGTTTGAAAACAAACTTTAGCTAAATCTTTCATACAAATATATAWMGTTACTTTGAGCAGGTYGGGTGGTGCCCTTTTCATGGATTATGTTTAAGATTATCGAACGAATAATCAGTTAATCAGAGTGTTATCCCATCATTTTGGATGATGCATGTTATAGCTCTGAAGTCTGAATTATACTACTTAATAATGCCGAGCTTTTGCTCTTATTAATATTTATTCACAAAAGTAAAAAGAATTTCYTAACTGTTAGCAACCCATCTGGAAAGTTGCTGAAACTTGTCATGGCAGGGAAATAAGAAATAAAAAGTTCTAAAATGTCATCATCCATTGATAAACTATCTTGCTTTACAAGGAATTATAGATAAATATAATAATATACATCAGTATAATCTAGCAATATCTGGACTGCAGAAGACTTGGACCTCCTCAAGATATGCTTGGGATTCATCTCCAAAAAGAGACTCCTTACCATCAGGCCTCTTAGCATAGGATAAACCCAACCTAGACTTTGCTTGCTTGAGATCACCTACTCCTGAATTTGCATCAGGACCTGTAAAGACACCCATGACAGGCGCTAGGGGTGGACCGATGAGCAGCCCATCGGCACCAAATTGTGGGCCCCCACGAGCGTAGTCGAAAAGGGCTGCTCCACTGCCTCCAACTTTTGGTAGTATTATTGGATCAGGATTGCCATCCTCTTGCCAGTAGAAGAGGAATGCATCAAAAGAGTCATAGTAGTCATCTGTGCTTCTGTAACCTTCAGGATTGAATGCCCCAAACTTAAAAGGCTTGCTRGTGTACCCTATTATAACACAGGGACCTTTGAAGTCACAGCACTTATGGAAGTCAGATGCACTAAATCCATCAATACTAGCCCTGTAACAGCATTTTAGCTCCTTTCCTGACAGTCAGTGTTCCAAACAGAGGAAACAGTCAGTAGAATAACCAAGTTCTCAACAGTCAACATCTATTATAGCTAGTTTCCCTTTAGCTTAAAAATTGACTATYTTTAGGCCTCAACTAGTTTTCGGGTGAAATCGCGTTATTATTACAACAATCAACCATTCCACTTCTGAGTCATACATGTTCTCAGAAGGTCTAGACAGATGAATAAAACATAATACATAAGTGGGTTCTGATAATGAAATATTGTCAATACAATCCTGAAAGTAACTAGGGTATACCTCTTTATGTCTTAAGAAGAGAATTTATACAATATGATGCATTTTCATAGTAAGGTATTGTATAYGATAAGGAAGATACCACTTAAGAAGGTTTTGGAGACCAAAGAAGGTGGGAAAGGAAGATCAATGTCATAGTAATTAGGCAGTGGCCTCTCATCAACTTTTCTTTTGCCAATGTTCCATCCAAATAAGCTCTTTGGGCTTCCTCTCCACCTGTAAAATACAGTGTTTGAAGCACAACAAGCCATTAATTAATTTTGCTGAAAATGAGATAGTCAGCTGATTGAACTGACCACCCATTTTATTCTACCTAATGGATAAATATCTTATCTTCAAGTGTCTCATACTGTTGTATTATGTCAGTGTCCTCTCTTATTATTTTGTGAAATTTAAACAAGTGAGCAACAGTTAAAGCTTGGTGGCTTATTGGTGCCTCTTGGTCCCAACTCTTATGATGATATGGAAAATGCTTTTTCTACAATAATATTCCCAAGTCCCACCCAGAGGTGGGCATGGACTATGCCTGGACGACCCACATGTCAAGTCCATGGACCTCATGCGTTAGCACACCGTGTCCATAGAGGTCAAAGAAAATGTAGTGTCATGTTGGGGTCCAASTTTCTAAAAATGACAAGGCACATACACAACCCACAACACGTGTCATWGTGTGCCAGTTCATACACGTGTCAACCAACAAGCTGATTTTTCAAATACGTACTCTTAATATRCAGGTSACTTRTATAATTTTACTTTATTTATTTATTTTTTGATGAAGGAAAGAAAACTAGGTTAGCACCGAGGGTGGCGTAACCTAATTCATTTTGACGGATGAGAARAGAGAGAGTGTKCSYCACTGAAACCAAGAGCCCGATGACYGTGACCCAATTAGTRGAGAAATCCGCAACTTTATTAGCCTCCCTAAAATAGTGATTGAAAATGACTAACCTGAACTTRTGCAAGTCCAAACCTACATGGGAATAAATGAATAATAATTAATTTCCCAAAGGATATGTCAAATTCGCTTGATGGCATTGATAACAGTTAGATTAGGGGGTGTCTATAACTAGCAGGAGTGAACACGGTCTGATTTAATGCGATTTGAGTGACAAACTCAAACCTAACCAAACTACAAAATACGATTTGATCATTTTTTTAAACCAAACCATACCAAAACGTATTAGCATCCAACATTCCAACCCGATCCAAACCAAATTGTAATAATACGGAGTGGTGCGGTTTGGTTAACGATTTATAATGAGAAGATTTTTTTTCCCCGAAAAATTGTTAAATATTGTTCCATTACTTATAATAAAGTTTAAGCGATTGACCCAAATGAATTAAATTGTACAGTATTACATTAAAAAAAATTAAGTTTTAGCACATAATAAATTTAAATAGATTGACCCCTAAATCTCTATTATATAAGATAAGGGGAGCTATGGTGTCCTCCTGTGAAAATACAATAGTACCCCTCTATATAACTTTTTATGTAAAACACAAAATATAAAAAATAAAAAAACATAGATAATCAATCAATCAATTTACCATTTTAATCTAGTTTAAATTTGAGTTAAATTCATTTAGATTGCATAGAATCAATTCATATGGAATGTAATTAAGGTCATTAATCATAAGTGTCACTTTGTGATTTAAAAAACATCCCTAGATTAATCAACTTATCAACCTCCCTAAATTAATAACAAAGTATATTATATAAAGTAAAATGTGTATAAGCATTAATTCACTAACAAAATTCATATCAATCAATTATAACTTTAATCAACCTACCTAAAATAATTATCAATTTTCACTCTATATATAAGATTACTAATTTTAATTCATAACTTTTTTAACCATAAATGTTTGAACTTGTAAGTACTCGTAGTAGTTTTAAGGTAAATGTAAACCTTCCTTGGTTGAAAATTTTATAATAGGAAGTGGATTAATTAATGGACTTTAAATAGATTACTCCGTAGTTTAATTTCATAAGGGGCGAATCAGTCATTGCCTAGGAGACACCATTGCTCCCCATTGGCTTTATATAATAGAGATAACTCACTTTGTAAACACCAAATACAAACTTTGTTCTTCCCATTTTTTTATTAATTTTTTAATTCTATTTTACGAATTATGTATGAACTTTCATTTTCTTTGTTATGAAGTAACAAAACTTTTTATGACCACGACAATTATCAAATAGGATTTTTATGATAAAAAGACATTTTAACCTTATTGCATTTTTAAATCTCGTACGCATCAGCAAAAAAGCTAGTCTTTATCTATGGGACAACGACATATAACACTACTAGTTTAGGGCCCGTGCGATGCACGGTATTTATTAAATTTATTCATTAAAACTCTAAAAAGAGTTGAAATAAAGTTTTAAATTTAATATTTGTCAAGAAATTTGTATTGTATAAGAATATAGTCCAGGACCCGTGCAATACATGTATGATATTTACTAAATTTATTCACAAGATAGATTCTAACATTAATGAAATATTGTAATTAAATACGTGTAGGGGACTTTTGTACTCCCGCTATTCAACAAATTTTTGTTTATCAGGGAATTCTGTACTATTTATTGGTAGTGAGAATCTTCTAAATTCCCATCTATATATAAAAAATGAATATAATCATTTGTTCAAATTTCAATCGTATGATATAAATTGATTTATGATCTGTTTAATAAAATTCATTATGATAATATTGTATTGTATATTACAGAATAATAATATTATGATTTAATAAATATATGACTTTGTTAAATTTTGCTTAAAATAAATAGATTACGTTTAATGTGTTATATTATATTGATTGATATTCCAATTTTATAAATAATTATAAATTATGTAATGATACGAAAAATCTTTAGAATTAAGTAATATATTATTTATTATTTATTAGCTATTAGATTTTATTAATATGTTTATATAAGTAATTTTAACAAAAAATCGAGATAAAAAAAAAGAAAAGAAGTTCAATTAAATATGTGTAGGAGAACTTTTGTACTGTCGTCATTAGACTAAAATTCATGACATAAGGAAATTCGGTACTCTTCATTAGTACTCCATCCGTTCCTTAATGTTCATGTCATTTCTTTTATTTCAACTATTCACAATAGAGGGAATCTTACAAATAACTACTAATGTATAAGAATAACTATAGTGGATGTGGGATCTTGTTTGCATTCGTATATTGCATCAGGTTATTAATATTAAATATTATATTTTCAACAAATATATAATTAAAGATATAATACGATACCAAACATGCACTTGGAAAACGTATGAACAGTAGGTCAGTAACTGGCAGGAACATTATAAAATAGAGGGAGTATGAGAATCTTCTAAATTTCCATCAATATATAAGAATGAGTACAATCATGTGTTTCAGAATTTAGATTTAATCTTACTCCATATAAAATAGATTTACGATTGTATATGTGTTTAATAATTAATTACGATAATATTGTATTGTATAGTACGGAGTATGGAGTAATACTATTTATAATAAAGATATTTCGTTGTCTACATTTGCTTAAAATAAATAGATTTCGTTTAATGTGTTTATATTATATAGATATATACATTTTTAAATAATTAACTATATATGATAAGAAGAATCTTCTAGAATTAACGTAAAGATATTATTATTAGCTAATAGAGTTTAAATTAATGTATTATATAAATAATTTACAAAAAAATAAAATAAAATAAGAAATTAGTTTTGGAGGGAATTTTTTTAACCAGAGAGCGCCATGGTGCCTTTTGGTTTCTGCTTTAGTATACTATTATTGATGTGGTAATTTGATTTTTATGATATAAATAATTTAAACTTTTTAAAAAAGTTATATATTCCCGTTTTTTAAAAAAGTGTACGCCAGTTTCTAAAAGGAAATTCCCAAATAAAGTCCACTTATTTTTCCTTTTTAAAAAACTAATTCGTTTTCTTTCATGTGGGGACCACAATTATATACTATTTTTTCTATCACTATTTTATTAAATATTCATTCATACACCTATTCTTATTATTTTTTTTTTCTCTTTTTGACTATCCACCTACACACCATTACTAACACACTCTCAAAATTGTCTAGGAGTCGCGAACAAGAATGTGCACTTATATAAAACGAGAAGTATATAAATACTAAACACACGGTTTTGGTTACGATTTGATTGATTTAATTTAGTGTATAATTTTTGAAAACCACATGTAAACCGTACGACATAAATTTTTTACATCCGGGAAAATTGAGTCCAGGACATTACCTCGGATCGGGTAGACATCACATCACAGCCTTACTTGTCCTTTGCGTGTTGCTTACTGCTTTATTGAAAAATCAAAACTCTGTTAACCCTAAAAACAAAACCTCACTTAATAAATTAATAAAAATTATATAATATTAATTATTTTTCGAACCTTACTATCAACCAAAAGAGGGAACAAAATTTAGATAATCGAAAGATGTTCTCAATGCAAGCATTCTCCGCTGCTGCTCCTTCTAATTCATTCTTCAATGACCCAAATCCTCAGTACCAGTTCAATAATCTTCATCTCAATTTGCTTCCTAATTTTCAATGTAAATAACATTTGATTGTTGGCATTTTTTTGAAAATTGCAGCATTTCTCGTTTTAAGATTTGAATGACGCTCTTGCAATTTATCCATTTGAGTTGGCATAAAAAAGTACAAGTTTTGATTTTATCGGAATTCCATTGTAAAGTGGTGTGTAGTATATATAATAATGAATTTGGAGTGTTCATTATGAAATGATCAAAAGCTAGATAATTGAAGACATTTATCTAGACATGCATCTGTTTTTTGGTTTTATGAGATATCTGGTTTAATTCTGGTTTTTTCCTCTGTATTTACAAACTTTTGTTGCAGATTCACCCACTTTAAGTCATAAACTAGGTGTGGCAACTTGGGATTAGTTGAAGCTAACTTGGTGAATCGGGTAGGCAAACTAAAAAAAATTTAAAAATTAAAACTTGAGTTACAGTAAAAATTTAACATAATGATATATGATGTATCATTGAGAAGAAGTGCAATGATGCGTCTTGTGAGGAGGGATTGATTTGTGAGAAGAGTGATTGCCATGTGTCCTAGTGGATTTTTTAGGGGAAGTTTTATATAATAGGTATAGATGTGTAATTTTGTTTCAATTATCCTTATTAATCCATGAATCCTGTGTAAGGTGTTTTCAGGTTCATGCTAATCTTTGCTGCTCAAGAAGATTGCCTTGAATCACAAGGTAATAAGAAAGCAGCTTAATTTTGATGTTGTGTACCTAATATTAAGCATACTGTTTTCTGTAGTGTATTTTCTATTTGCTGCTGTTATGTCAGTGACACTGAGTGCTGTGTGAATTCGATTTTCTTTGCTGGGTTCTATCAGTTAGGTGCAAACTTGAGTGAGTTCTGTGGCGATGCAGTTGTTCAAAATAGCAGGCGTACAAGTGAAGTTCGGAAGAAGCAAGGTGAGCCTATCAATATGTGGAAGTTGAATCCTCATAGAATCTAAAGTGTGTGCATTATAGAGAGATCTAATTTCAAAAGACATATAGAGAGTTATGGCTCAACGTCTTAATATGTAGTACTACATATCATGGGCTTTGTGTCTATCTGGGTACTGCTTAAATTTTTATTTGTTATTTTTTATTTTTTTTTGCGTTGAAATTTTGGTGTTTTTGTTGTCCTGTTACAAGAATGCTGGTGAGCAGATTTGCAGAATTATACACATTGTAGATACAAAAAATGTGAGGAAATTAAACAACTATGCATTCAAAATTGGTCTATGTTATTTTCACTTTACCAAGTGTTGAGGGCTGGATTTGTTTCTRGGGATTCAAGCAGTCCCTCTTTTGTCCATTTCCTTTTGATGGGTGTTATTTCTCTTGTAACCAACATGGCCCAGCTTAGCCTTTGTAATCTTAACAATCCTGAGATAGCACTTCTCTACAAATTATCTTGTCTTTCTCTATGGTTGGTTGGGCACTAGTTGGGATGTTTGTAGGATTTGATATCATGATTTTACTTTTAACATTCATATCCTGATGTTCTTGAGATTCTGATACAGCAATCAAAGCAATTCTATCAAGTGACAAAGAGGTAGAAACCAATGGTAGAGGTCTACGAGGGAAATTGAATAAAGTGGTTCTAGCTTACAGTGGTGGCTTGGATACATCAGTTATTGTCCCATGGCTGAGGTATACTGTGAATCTTATGTATCTTCATGCTTTATTTGTTTCATTATCCTCATAAGAATGCTGGGAGAGAAATAGAAAGAGGTGAAGGAATTTGAATGAACTCACAGTTAAGAGGGAATCCTTCTTTTCTTTAATCCACTGATGAAGCAAACCTTAACAATCTCTAATCGACTGTAATAGAATGTTGAGCTGTTCTAACTAAATAAGCTATAGTATTCACTACAAATGCCTTATAACTGGGTGGCTATGAATATTGGCTTATAGAGTTGTACATCATTAAGGCCTCTTTGTCATTCTATATTCATATTAAATGGACAATATATCGGCTATACCCCTTYTATAGTTTACATGCTTTCTTGACTACACAATTTCAGTAAAATGTGGCCTGGGTTGTTTTTGTTGTTTAAGATGCTGACTTGTTAGCAGTATGCATCGAAAGACAAAGTTTTCCCCTTTCTTTTCCTTACCTAACTAGATTCCCTTATTCCTTTCTAATGATAAGTCCATCTAGTTCTACTTGCGCTAAGAGTAGTGCTTCTCTGTTTCAGGGAAAATTATGGCTGTGAAGTCGTATGCTTTACTGCTGATGTTGGCCAGGTACATCTTTGGATAACACTGTTTATCTCTTTTTAATCTAATTATACATAATTAAAGAAATTTAGAGTCAAATCTATACCTATTATATTTTAAAACTCCCACCCAAACATAAATGTGACACATTGCACCTCTTAGCTCCCTCCAAACTCTTATCCTATGCTTTCTCACATGAACTTGCCAATTATTAAATATTATATCCTTGTCAAATTCATTTCTCCTTTAATTCTCATGTCAACTTTTGAGTTGTACAGTAACTTTCCATATCTTTTCATTTCTCTCAAATAAAATTTCACATTCATTAATTATGTTTCTTTCACTTAATTTTCATTAGTTTTTAAAATTATCTTCTCATTTTCTATATACACAGCTTTTAATTATATATGCTCATCTAGGACTGTTGATCTTAAATTTGGTGACAATTGTCCACTTTAACAAAAATATGTAGATAAATTGACATCCTTTGTAATATCCWCTTTTGCAATGTTCTTGCTAATATCGTATTCATTTCTCTTTTTCATTAATTAGTTTTCAACATTATTTATTTGTTTTTCTTTATCATTTTTGCTAAAAATATAAAATATTTAATGAAAAGGTGAGAAATAATCAATGTACTTAAAATTCGTAATATATGTGCAATTTTTTTAACGTGAATGTCCATTAAAAAATTCAACTTGAAAAATATTAAGGAATAGAGGAGAAAAAACAACATATGCACAATAATACTTAATTAGTATTTAAAAAGGAGAATCGAAATCAAAACAATATCTAAAATATGACATGTAAAAAATAACTATCATTCGTTTTAAAAGACATGTGACGAATTTTATAATAAAACAATTGTTTTCTACTTTTTATTTTTCTCATGTTTAGGCATTTTCATATTTCAAAAATTATACAAAAGATAAAGTTCAACTAAACATATCGTCCACGCAAAGCACGGGTCAAAAACCTAGTTTATACAATAACAAGCGTAAAGTCAAAACAAAACGGAGAGGAAGTTCAARTTTTATATTATCGGTGAAATCTATCTAATTCTCCCAGTGCTAAGTGTTTTTACATGTGTAAAAGCATTGTAACCCTAGAAGAAACTCAATCTAAAATATATAGTCTTTGCTTTTGATTACTTGATTACATTCGCACAGTAAGCAAATTTTGCCTAGTAATACGTTTTAAGTTCAATGTTTTATTAAAAAGAAATAGGAAGAAATATTATGAAAATGAAAGTACAAGACAAATTCAACAAGGCCTTATTTGTCCTTTTTTTTCATCATAGTATACTTCTCCGTTCCTTTTATAATGGGAATTTTTTTAAATGGACTTCAAATTACGTTTACGCAATAAGTTTTGTTAATATAAATTAATTATAATCACACAGCTTTCCAATCTAAATTCTAGTTATCTTTTCTTAATGCAAATATCATAAATATAATTTTTTCTTTATAATTTTTACTTACTCTTTTGTTCAAGTATAAGATGTGATCAAAGTTTTATGCTTCGTTGTCACTAGCTACCGAACCCCTTTTCTAGGTTTGAGATGGATGCTGTAGAATACTACTAACGGGATAGAACAAAATGAGGTTATCCGTGAGAAAGTTGGTGTTGCGATATTGCTAGCAAGCTAAGGGAAAACCATTTGCG
>SNQN01000289.1:158555-169886 GCA_008642245.1 Bassia scoparia
ATATGCTGTCAACTGCTTGGCATGTTTCTTGTACTCATGCAATAGTGCTTCTTACTTATTGCTTAAATAATTGGCCATGGTAATGTTGAATAATTACAATAAAAAATCATATTCTTCCCTTATATTTTGTATGAAGTAAATAATATCGAAAAAGTCTACTGGCTGCATCTTTTGCATCAATAAGATGKGAAATATTTGCTAGATTTATGTTTTGTTGGAAACTGGGAGATGGAAAATATATCCTACATTAACTGTAACTTTCCCTATGTCGCTGAAGGGAGATATCCTAGAAGATCCAGCTAATGAGCCAAAGAAGGATATGTATATGATGAGTGTTGACCCTGAAGATGCACCTACCACACCCGAGTATGTACTTACTAATAATCTTTTTCCGCTTTGGTAGTTTGGTTATATACGAGTTTATATGCTTATTCATATTCCTTATATTCCTTTTAAAACATGCAGATACATTGAAATTGGTATTGTCTCTGGCATTCCTGTATCCCTCAATGGAGTGGAACTCTCTCCAGCAACCCTGTTGTCAGAACTCAATGAAATAGGAGGAAAGCATGGAATTGGACGGATTGACATGGTTGAGAATCGTTTGGTGGGTATGAAGAGTCGTGGGGTGTATGAAACTCCTGGTGGAACTATTCTTTTCTCTGCCGTCAGAGAACTTGAGGCTCTTACCCTTGATCGGGAAACAATGCAAGTAAAGGACTCCCTCGCTCTCAAGTATGCAGAGCTTGTATATGCAGGTCGATGGTTTGACCCACTTCGTGAATCCATGGATGCTTTCATGGAGAATATTACAAGAACGACAACTGGTTCAGTGACACTGAAGCTGTACAAGGGGTCTGTCACAGCAACCAGTAGGAAAAGCCCGTATAGTTTGTACAGAGAAGACATTTCATCATTCGAGACAGGGCAAATTTATGATCAGGCAGATGCTGGTGGTTTTATCAGGCTATATGGTTTACCCATTAGAGTGAGGGCCATGCTTGAAAAGGGCATGTGATGACCTGTAATTTGCTCGAAATTGGTTTTTCTGGGTTACACTAGTTGAGAAGTTGCATCAGAGTAGTGGACCATGGTCTAGTTGGCTTGAATTGAGGWAGAAATGATTTTAACAGTCCCAATTAATTGTGATCTTRTATAAACAGTCTCAACTTATTGATTATGCCATAACAGTTTCAACTTTGAGTGAAATTTTGTAAAAATGATCCCAACTAAGCCGATCAAGCTCAAAATGCCTTGACCATTGTTCCTGCCAAATTCGAAATTGATTATGTCTTAGCCCTTGATTATAGTGTAGTCACTAGTTACTTCAAGTGACATTAATTAATCATAATAAAAAGGAAATTTTGTCCATAATTGTTACAAGAAAGTGYCTTTTTGCGAAAAACTGRTTTATAAAACGTTATTTGTTTAAAGCTATCACTATTTGGAGTTTTGTTTGTTGACCGCTGCAACTTTACTATTTCTGGCGTTGACTTGGCATATTCCGACCAAAATTAAGCACATATTAGCGGAGTCTTGCCTCTATCTACTCTATTCCTCAGTGTTGCATGGGCTTTCAGTATCCTACTTTACCCAGCTCTATAATTGGATAAAAGGGTGGTAGATGAAACTCCAGAATCACTCTTCAGTTCAATATTGGTTCAATGGGTGGATTTCTATTTCTAGCACTGGGGTGCTGACGAGTCTTTGAAGCTAAATCCATGAGTTTTCCTATCCAACTCTCTCTCTCTCTCTGAGGAGAAGGAATTTATGGCCTATAATTGCATAAACTATTCTGTTAGAAAGAGTTATAATAATTGTTAAATTACGGTGTAAGATGAAGTGATTATTCATGTCTAGAATACATTAACTGTAATCACACAATTGTAAATTTACAGCCTTCTTTCCCTTCATCCTCCTCTCTCCTCTCTTCTTACTCTTGCTTTGCATGTACATGTGTGGTTGCCTCACCATTCTATCCTATCAATTTTATGGCTCTGTTTTCAGTTCAGAGGTTGCCCTAACTGTTTTACAAATGCTCATGATTTTAGTCTTTACTTGACACACATCGCTGGCTTTGTGAATCTGTGAACTCTGACTATGTCGAGCTGGAGTTCAACGCGATGTTTTGAGTCATTGAAGCTCCGATTAGTAGGAGTAAGACTTGAAATGCCTTTACACTATTTAACTCTTTGCTGTTAGTCTTGGTTAATAGCATCAAGCAAGTTAGGAAGCATTATCATTTGCTTGTGGTTGGACTTGACATGAATATTCGGGAAACCAGTCCGCTGGCTCTGATCTATCACTAATATAATACAGTAAATCACCCGAAGAAACAGGCACGGAGCCGCGCGACAATTTTAATATTGGATGCTGAGCCAAGGAATTTTGTAAATCGCTGTGTTAATTAACGTATGTAGGACTTTGCTTGCTTTCTACGCGTAAAATTATATCGTATGTATTGATCAAATTTCATATACCTAATTATAAAAAAAGGCTGGGTCTATCCGTATGATTATAATTAATTAGTTCTTCATTCGTTCTAATCAGCGTATATTATCTTGATTATTTATCAACTACATAACTGTATCTGAACGAAAACTAGCCACTGAAAACAAGCGTTTATAACTTTGTGACACTTGACAACAGAACTTCAAACTCTGTAGTCCACTAGCCTACCCCCCATAATATGCAACTAGATAGTAATACTAATTGAGTCTGAAGTTATCTACGTAAACCCGAATAATCCCTTTGATTAATATCCTGTTGTCTATTATTAGGCTGTAAGTTTAAACTTTTATACAAGCATAATATTCCAACTTTGGACAAACATGAGGAAGCTGTGTGCTGTGTATGGGGTCAGCACTTTGCAAGCATGGGGGAACTACAGGGATCCTGTTTCGAGCAACCGGAAAAGAATGCCGGAAAAGGTGAAGGGTGCTCAAAGGAGCATGAGCGGAAGTATTGCTGGTTTGCGTAATGCAACAGTCTGGATTGTGGGTCGGGAAGGACCAAACGGGGATCCATGTTCTCAAAGTTGGGTTATGTCATTGACGTTGTTTCGCTGTATATCTGCTGGCGTCTTTTTCCATTGGGCATTGGCAAATAAATGCTATGTGGGTTGACTGTTGGTTGTTGTAAAGCTCGATGTTACAGCGTTAGCTGTCCTGTGATCTATCATCATGTATTAGCTCTTAACCTTTTCTTTCTTTATAATTGGTTTTCTTGTTATTGAAACATGGATTGATATGTTAGGGCTAACCATATACAAGGGCTTAAATAAGGCTTGGGGACATCTGCAGTTCATTGCATTTTTCACCGAGATATGTTGCAAATAGATCCGATCATGTGTTCGCTGCTACTTTCATTGTTTTGCAGTATTCTTGATTCGGATTAGTTATAAATAACTCCTATCGAGCCCTTTTCTGCCTTCCTAAGTTTATTTGAATGATTATTGGTTCCATTTGGTCTTAAGGAACATCAAGTACATACATGAGATTTTTTCCATTCATTAAGAAGAATTATATTAATGGATGTTATTTTTGTTAACGTTTAACTTGATACGGTCCATATACGCATCACATGATGTCTATAGCACAACCGCTTATTAACCATTGCTTCGCATGTGTGATCTGCCTCGTGTATGAGATCTTGGTGTTTTCAAATTTCAGGAGAAGATCTACCAAATTTCCACCTCCCACTTGGAGGCCTATTCCAAGTCATATGAAGTTAAAAACAATCACTGAGGCTTTACTTGTGCACAATAGTTGATAGGAGGAAGGACTGTATAATTTGGAGTAATTAGAGATGACTTAAGAGCAGCCTGGTACTCAATCACTACTTTATCGCAGTATATCGTATTATGGAATTGAATCGAGGTTAAATCCACTCAAAACCCTTAGTTTGATGTGAGTGCCCAAAGCTTTCCAGTCTCTTCAGACGTCTAAGGGGAAAAATGACAATAGTTACACATGTCGATGTTCGTGAATGAAGGCAAGTTTGAGACACAGTTTTTTTTTGCATGATTATTACACGACCAGCTGCTCCTTTTTTAGTCACCACAGTATAGTTGAACGTCTTAAATGTCATGAACGTCAAGGACATTAGAATTTTACAGGATTTTCGATTCTATATTGATATGATGTAGAGTGTGTTCAGCAATACTTCGTCTACTCTAATGCAGAAGTGAAGCGAACCATTTGCTGACATCTGCCGAATTCTATAGTCAGTTTTTAGAACTCAGAAAGCTTGCAGATGAGACCTTGGATTACAGAAGATACACGACAATAACGCTTATTGAACTTAATTAACCTAGCAGTCCATAGGTAGTATGTTTAGTTAAGTGAGTCCTTGACTAAATCTTATTGTTTCAGGCAAAATCCGCGAGCTGTAGCCGGCGTTTCTTACTGGCTTCAGGTTTCTGGAGGAGCAGTTACGTTAGTTGGAGTAGTCTTCGCCATTCGGTACACTGTGTGCTTTGCAGGGTGTTTGCAGACTAGATTAGGTACTTACGCAGGTTACACTTCTAGTTCATCCTACTTAGGTAAATAACTTCAGCAATTACAATTAGCTCCTGATTGT
Source organism: Bassia scoparia (assembly GCA_008642245.1). NCBI lineage: Eukaryota > Viridiplantae > Streptophyta > Magnoliopsida > Caryophyllales > Amaranthaceae > Bassia > Bassia scoparia. The sequence continues at coordinate 163,137 of SNQN01000289.1, forward strand.
CCACCTGGTAATAACACTCAGCCAATTGTTCCTCTGATTTTGTAGACTCCAAAAGCAGTTCGTGGCATTGTTCAAGCCACCTCATGGCTAGCGCAGAAGACTCAAAGTTCTTAATGATCTTGCAAAACGCATAAGAAACGGGCCATTGCTCTCCAGTCAGTACTCTTAGACAGCCTGCACCGAAAGCAATACACGACCTCACACCGCCTTGAAGGTCTTTCAACCTCGACTTGTTTCTTCTCCCCTCAGTAAAGACACCTACTCTTTCCATCCAACTATTTTTGCCCTAGCCAGCTGCGCCAACCGCTTCAAAAACAACTCTACCACACCCCAAAGGCCACCCAACAATTCTCAACCACTTTCTAGTTTCAAGACAGAACTCTACTGCCTTACGGAGGGCAAGGACTACGAGAGTCCGATCGCAGTTCTACTAGCTGCAATCGACCGATAAGGAGAAGAAAGGTCAAGGAGAGAACGAATGCTGAGGCCAACATTGAACAGACGCCATACAACAAGCTTGGAGTTTTGCACGAGTCACTCCCAATTTGCTTCAGCCCTTATGCATCGTCGCTGTGGGAGAACGGTTGCTAGGCTGAATCCTTTTATATGAGGAATAGAGAGCTAGGGAGGGTTGCTCGTTTTACGTTGAGCATGGGATCTACTCGTGTAATTGTAACGATGATAAGCCTATTGGCAACGGGTTCATATCTTTGCTACATGCCACCTTGACTTACTGCAGCAATAACATTGATTTGTTCACAAAGATACATTCTCTTTAACTGTCAACAATTAATTTGAAACGAGGAAATTATGCACGAGTTTGGACTCTATCTGATTGGCCAAACTGCCAACTGGGTTGCATCATGACTTATATACCATATGATCTTCGGTCATTCATTGTATTATGCTTGAAAAAGAAAGGAAAAAATAAAAAAAACGCGGCCAACCGGGTTCGAACCGCGATCTATGATCGCAGTCAATTGCTACTACACTGAGCTAATGACCAATTGTCATATACCCTAAATATAAATTTATAGAAAATACTATGCATTGATTATCGATTACAACTAAAATCTTTTCTTTCGATGATTTGCACAACTTCGAGCAAATAAAAACTAGAATTAAAAGTCTAAACTACTCTTTGACTGTTCATTTTGAATCTATATTAATGATATTTTTTTTAAAATTAAGCATTGTTTAAATATTAAAACATTGAAATACTTGTCAATTCCACTATTTGGATTGTCTGTTCTTGTCTATGAGATACATCAAGGCCTTAGCGATGAAGGCAAAATCAGGATTGAGGAATCAGTTTGAAAAAAAATGCAACTCAGAATTCGGTGTTTACCAATCAAATGAAAATGGCCATGGAGAAATTGTAAATAGCAAACAGCGAATTGAAAATCACAGGGCCAACCTGGTAATTTCCAGCCCTTTTTTATTTGAGGTTTTTTTTATAAAACACCCAGTTTACGGTTTTCTACAAATACACCCAATGTTTTTTTTCTACAACATACTCCGAAGTTTTTAAACCTATCCACAACATAAACCAAAATGAGGTTAAATTTAACCTAAAAGTTTGGTTAATCTATAATATTTTTTTAAAAAATAAATCAAAATAAAATTTAACATGGAACCACCGCCATATATCAAACACCATCAAGCCGACACCTCACCGAAACCTACCACATTCGAACACCCAAATTCGAACCCGCCCCACCTTCAAACCCCAACACAGAATTCATTGCCATGAGTCAATTTCGAAAACTGATCAAAACGATTGACAAATAATTGATGTGTCTGATTTTCGAAAGTTGATTGAATAATAGCGATGGTGGTATCTTTATCGAAAAATTTATTAGGTGAGTGGTGAGTTCAATTGAGATCGTATTGATGCAGCTTCTAAGATAGATTTGGTGGTTATGGGACATTGGGTGGTGTAAATGGTGTGGCATGGTTGAGAGTTTCGTGGTGGCTTGGATGTATGAATTGGTGTTGATGTTGTTGAAGGTGTGTGTTTGTTGCTTGAGTGTGTCGTTGATGTGATGAAAGTGTGGTGAATTTCGAGATAGCGGTGGTGTGGCTTTGAGGAGCTGAGTAGTGATTCTAGTGGTATCGGTGGTTGTTGGTCTAGGCGTTGACGTGCCAGGTTGCGGTGTGGGAGAAGCGACACTCGATGTGTGTGGTCTTGCATATGCGATGATGGTGGTGGTGCGGTGCGGTAGGTGGAAGGATTTATTTTTTGGTGTTTTCTTTATTTTTTCTGATTTTTTTTATTTTAAAAAAATATTAAACCTTAACCTGGTTAAGCTAAAGGTATCCATCTTAGGTTATGTGTGGAAAGGATGAAACTCGGGTCCATTTTGTAGACAAAAAAACATTGAGTTTATTTTGTGGAAACAGAAAATGGGTATTTATAAAAAAACCTTTTTTTTTCAATATTAAAAAAAAATCAGTTTTATCCAAAAACAGTGAAAGGATTATGGCCACATCAAATTCAACACATTAGTCACGAGCACTGGCAGAGAATGTGTAGACCCATGTGTCGCGCGTCTCAAAAAACACAAAAAACTTGCTCGGACATGTTCGCTATACTTCTGGACAATGTTTGTAGCTCTTTTGACATTGTTTTTAAATATTCTGGACAAATGTTTAGCTACGTACAAACTAGAGATTTATCAATCTCACGCTTTGGAATGATACTTTCTCGATCTCTGTGCCATTGACACCAAAACCGATATGTGAGTCCATATGGCTAATGGTACCACAATCAACTCAATAATCATTAACCTGATCTACTACGAAGCAACTCCACATCTTTCATGTCCGAGAATATTGACAGTAATAAGTTGCGAGACGACAAATCGCTCTTCTGTACTTTTTTTACGACAATATATGTCCACTTCGAGTCGGGCTTGACATGAAAATTTTAGACCTTTATCGGGAGCTTAGGTTCGAGCTAAAGTTGCTTGTCCAAAGTCCCAAAAATGGAGCGAGCTTTTTCGGGTCAGGCACTAAAACAATTTTACAAATGCAAGTTAAATTTGTCGCCAAAAGCCCGTTCAAAGGAAAGTTTTTGCTGTCAGACCACAATTTTTCAGCCAAGCTCTATTTTGATCACCTCTTACTAAATGCATTACCCTTTTAGTCTTGTTTTCTTCTACTTTTGCTTTGTCGATTCACTTCTCTCAATCTTTTTACCTCACTCAAAAATCTAACGATTGAACACCTTTTTCATACTAAACCTCTCATCACCTTGCTTGAGAATTTCGAGATGTGCCGATCATTTTTTATGAGATATTCGACCATTAAATTCGCCATTAAGATACAAGTAGACTCAAAAACGTTAAACAAGGGATATTTTTTTCGAATCATTTCGAGACACGCAAATCAAGGCACCTCCGTACTACTCAGATCGAGATTATACTGATCATTTTTTTCGGAATCCGACCTCAAATCAAACATAAGACAAAAGTACCCCCGAAAATGAAGTATTCCTTTTTCGAAATCACTTTGAGTATCAAAATTGAGGCGACCTCGTACCGTCGATTTCGAGATTGATCTGATTTTTTGAATTCCGACCACAAATTTGCATGATTAAAAGTACAAAATGACCCCAAAAAGTTAAGTAGTATTTTTTTTCGAAACATTTCGACGTACTCAAATCGAAAAACATGTTAAATAAGTCTACAGGTTCACAATGACAAAGTCAACGTCGAGAAAAAGGTGATCAGCGCTTTAAAGTGTGACTAGAGAGTGGTCAATAAAGAAAATGCAATGGTAGGTAGTTGTCGGTAAAAAGTTGAAATGTAGTAGTTTATTGCAACGTTAGTACGAAATGTCGTCACCAGTTTGACAACAAAATTCCTTAATTATATTTTATCACGATACTTTTCCATTAAAATTTTTGTTACCAGATTTATTTCTTACAATTAAACTTTCGTTACTTTTTTTTGTCTTTTTTTTTCTTACTGAATTCAGCAGGAAAACTAAATGAGCTTTCTGAGAGAGAAAAAGGTGTTGACAATGGAAATAACAGGATTTCTTAGTACAAACAATACTTTTCATGTTCTTCTAAGGAGTAATGATATTGTAACTTTATTTCTATGACTTGATTGTTTTCTATTGATTGGCTTTATTTTCTAGATTTTGTTTGTGTTCACAAGAGAATACTTAACTTGATGTGGTGGTCTTAGAGCATCACCAACACTTGTTGAGGAGTTATCTTTTAGCTATATTGTCATCCATTTTCTTATATTCCTCGATGAATGTGAAAAAATATGGGAAAGATCCCTTTTCCCAAAGGAACTCCTTATTTCCTTTCCATGCAAAGATATGATCCTCCCCCCGTGCAAATATAGATTACAAATGTCTAAACTTGTTGACCACTTGCATTCATTGCTTTGTTTTTATATATTTATTTATTGCTCATAAAACGATATAACGACGATAATTTGCAATGCAACTTGTCTTTGAAAAATCTAAACACCAACAGTCATAAAAAAAATCTCTAAAAAATGATACCCAATTTGACATATTTTTAATCAATGCATTTCATTGCTTATTTCATCAAGGTACGTATTTCATGTTTTTTATATTTGTGTCGTATTATCTATTATTTCATGTTTGTAATCAATATTTTATATTTCTTAATTCCATTTAATTAATAATTATTTCTGTCGTTTCTACTTTAGAACGCATCTATTATTAATTTTTCTTACTCATATAGCATCATATAAATAATAATTAACTATATTATAATATAGTAAATATAAATGATTAAATGTGGTATATGTAAATAGGATAGAGACAAGTGGGAAAGAATACTTATTGTGTTAGGAACATTTGAGGGAGGATGATTAAAAGATGAGATCTGAGAATAGTGAGGGAACGAGAAGTATGTGTCAAAATATTAGGAAAGAGATGAGAAAATGGGAAAGCTATTAAAAGGATGCTTGTTAAGGTTGATTCATTGGTCATTTAGTTACACATTTATTTTTGTCTTAATTTATTGATCCTGACCATATTTCATTGTACTTTTGTGTGTATAGAACCAAATATATCCAAGTATATAGTACAAATATCGAACTAATAACAAACATTAGAGTATCTGTCTATGGTAGTATTGTTCCTATGTGGTCTGGATTTGTCATTGGTCTTAGTACATGTTTCTTATATATTTTTAGATCGACGTCCATTGTACGTTATTGTTGTTATAGTACAATCTATCCAAGTATAGTACAAATATCTGAACCATAGAACACATATAACATGTAACAGCATAAGGTCTTGTAAACACCTTTGCTTCTATAATCGACCTTAATGCTCTTTTAACATTAGTTGTTTTACATTTAAAAAAATTGAATACGAGACTTAATATTATTAAAAGTGATTTGATGTAAATTTTTTACATGACAATCACAATAATTTATCTAACCAAATGCTAATGTAGGAACCACTACATTTTATTGAATTTGAAAAGAAAAATTCATTAAATGTCCCCATAATTAATAATAAAGATAGTAAAAAAAAATTAACATTGTTCAAAAGTCTGTATGAATCACATTTACCAAAAAAAAAAAAAGTGAATGAATAAATGTTAAGACATGAAACAAATAGAAAAATATATCAAATCAATTTAATGAGCTTTGAGTGTATGATCTTGACTCTATACACCGACACGACATGTTGTTACATACCATTTCGATAGTCAATAGCACCTAATTTTTTATTAAGGATGAATTTGTCATACCCACACTTTTCGAGCTTTTGCGAAACTACCTTATAAATTTATTTTGAAAAAAGACCACCTATGCATTGTGTTGTTGATCAATTGCCCATTTGCCACTTATACATAAATCCGATGTTGACTTCTCTTTTCAGTCCTTTAAGGTCACTGCCGATTATGTGGGTTATACTTGTCGCCTAATTACGTCTTCTCTTCCTATTGCACTCCTACGCCTTTTCTTTTCTCATTCCCATTTAATATTCAAAACCCAAATGTTCATGAAATCAATATCCTCCTATTTCTTATCTCCTTGCTGCTTCATTGAATTTGAGCTGTGACATTTCAATCGTGCATGATTTCAATTTTCTTTCAATCTTTCCTTTCTTCCTCCAAAATTCGAATTTCTGTAAGTTGATGTGCTCGATTTTTTTTTCCATTGGAAAATAGGTCCAATCCAAGCTCTCTTCAATGGCGTCTAAAGCAAGGTTCAAGCATCGATTGTTCCTATTTTTAATTTACGCATGAAATGCTTGTAATTTAACGGTTTTGTTATTTTTGATTCGATTTTTTGCTCAAATTCCCTTTTTTGTTTATGTGAATTCGTTGTCGTGTGTCAAATGGTGATGCCTCTATTGTTTTATCTGTAATGAATGTGAACATAGGTGAAACTCGATGGATGTGTTGTTTTCGTTGTTGTTATCTTGTGATTTTGCTTGAAAGAAAAAAAAAAATTAAAGCTATTAATTTCACAATAAGCACGAAAATTTAGAAGAAAATTGAAACAAAGTAATCTTTAAAAATGAAACCTTCGCAAGAAAGACAAACAGTCAAAAAAATGAAGAAAAAATTAGAGAGAGATGGTGATTGAGAAGAAGAATGATGAAGAAACATTGATGAGGACAGGACATGTTTAATTAGGGAATCAATGTAATTAAATAAAAGAGAGGGGTTATATCAAGAGAAGAAATTAGCGCACACACAAAAAAAAAGAACCACCCACTGTGACAGCACGTGGCCTTAAG
>SNQN01000290.1:0-13279 GCA_008642245.1 Bassia scoparia
TTCGAATTAATTGCGACACGTGGTATAGTTCATCATTGATTACTCATTTGGGGAGACATTTTTAGGTGTCTACAAGGAGTCTAAGCGAGTCCTAAAACAAAGCAATGCAAAGCTAGGGTTCACCTTTAAGTACAAATGTTACAGGTACACAGCCATGGGGGCTAACCCCAAAGCAAAGTAAATCACGTCATCGCTAGCATCTCACGACTTAGCAAAGTCAAGTTCCACTTAAGGTATAGTCCAGCATCTCAAATTAGCAACGGGTTAGGGTATCTATGCAGGCATTAGGCTCCTGGTCTAGCAAACAAGGACTGGCTTCCTGAGCTAAGCATAACATTCTGGGGGCTGAGTCTAGATATCTGTAGGGTCTGTCAACAAACATTGAGAAGACGTCAATGCGTGAAAAGGAATGCCCTATTCCTCCTCAAAGTTCAAAGCACCAACATCGCAAAATGATAACCATGCATTTGCAAGGAACAATTACCACAATCTAAAGCAGAGCAGAAACAAAGGTCAAAGCAAAACTCAAAATCAAAGAATCCCTAGTCGAGGTACAATAGATCCCAGCAATAACTTCAGCAGTACACAACATTAAGTAAAAAGTCTTTCTTGATGGCGTAYCCGAATAAGAGATAAGCAGGCATAAGAAGACCAAGCAGGCACAGACAAAAACCCAAATGTTCCTGGAACGTAGTGCTGAGAAAGGAGTTTAGCAGGCATAAGCAGATCAAGCAGGCACCAGCAAAGAATATCGTTATACGCGATTGTGGATATARGCGACGTTAAGTTTCCTAGAAGGTGGCACCAGAAAGGAGTTAAGTAGACATAAGCAGAACAAGCAGGCACGAGAAAAAAGTTAAGGAAGTTTCCTTCACGGTGGCACCGAAAAGGAGTTTAATTAGCAGGCATAAAAAGATCGAGTAGCAGCATTCTCCTAGACAGAAGCACTGAAGAGGGTGTAATCTTGGATAGGGGCACCGAAAGTGATTGGTCATTGAAGAGTATTTCTTGACGATTACCCGAGAAGGGATAAAGATCGAGCCGGATTCTCAAGCYAAGATGAAGGTGTATGAAGAGTTTGTGCTCTCTCACATCGAGAGGTTATGCTCTTTCACAATAAAGAGGTTGTGCTCTCTCACATCAAGAGGTTGTGCTCTCTCACAATGAAGAGTTRGTGCTCTCTCACGGTGGTACTAAAGAGTTCGTGCTCTCTCACATAAACAGGTTGTGCTCTCTCACAATGAAGAGTTCGTGCTCTCTCATGATGGTACCAAAAAGGTTGTGCTCTCTCACATCAAGAGGTTGTACTCTTTCACATCAAGAGGTTGTGCTCTCTCACATCAAGAGGTTATGCTCTCTCACAATGAAGAGTTCGTGCTCTCTCACGATGGTGCTAAAGGGTTTGTGCTTTCTCACAATGAAGAGTTCGTGCTCTCTCACGATGGTGCTAAAGGGTTTTTGCTTTCTCACAATGAAGAGTTCGTGCTCTCTCACGATGGTACCAATGAGGTTGTGCTCTCTCACATCAAGAGTTTGTGCTCTCTCACAATAAAGAGGTTGTGCTCTCTCACAATAAAGAATTCGTGCTCTCCCACGATAGTGCTAAAGGGTTTGTGCTCTCTCACATAAAGAGGTCGTGCNAAAACTGAAAGATAGATGCGGCATGGACACAAGTTCCCCATGAAGTCTAGGACAGAGGCATGGAAAAGGATGAAGGCAGATAACAGTAAAAGCACACACCCCAAAGTCCCCAGTGAACACAAGAGRACTAATAGAGATGAAAGCAAGCAGGTTAGCTAAGAAAGCAACATCAACACAAGGACTAATAGACATGCATCAAGTAAGCAAGTAGCAAGCAATTAATAGCAACCGCAGGTGTAGGTAAAACTAACGCATTTGTTTTGCAGGTACCGGGTACTTTCTCTTTCGTTTTACAAGACTTTGGTCTCTACAAACTCAACCAAAGTGGGGGCTTCAGTAGATACCTAAATTTATCCCTGGCCCAATACGACTGATGATAAGAAACCCCTTGCAACACACAAGTTGAATTGAGAGAGAACTAAGGCCCTAACAAACCATAAAAAGGCAAGTTTTCACTACATCGGGCACATTTTTGTACTCAAAGCACCCTTAAAAGTAAGTTTTAATTTCAAAATAATTTTAAATTATTTTTAAAAAAAAATTCCAGAAATTTTATGAATTTTTCTAAGCATTTTTGGCAATTTTTGTAATTTTCAACAATTTATTTAATCTTGCGATAATTAATTAAATTTTAAAAACAATTCCAAAATTCATGAAATTTTAATACAACATACTTGTTTTTACATGGAATTTTATGCATATTTTTCATAATTTTTAAAGTTGTGGAAAATTAGTTATGAATTTTCGAAGCAAAAACGCGCACCCGAGCAAAACGCTCATTTCTGGGGCTTCGGGGCGCCGTCTCGCGGCGTGGGCCACAGAATATCTCCCCAATCAATCCAGTGATTTTATGTTAAATATCGCAATCATTAAAATCAAAAGATATTTATTTCGATTTTATATCAGTAGGACGCAATCTTCAAAAAAGGGACACGATAACAATCAAAGACCAACTAGAATCAGTGCATATACTAATACACATATATTTATATATTTTATCCCACTTTTAATTTTTAGATCATATTATTCGAGAAAGGCAAATCACCAAATTATCAACGAAAATGCATAAAATCATTTGCATATAAAAGAGCACACATATTTTTGTTTATGGTTTATTCGATTTTATTTCATTACGATCTCAAATTCGAGGGCAAGCGTATCAGCAAACTATCGCGCAAAATCACATATAAATCAGTTGCAATCTTCATAAATCACGCATAGTTTGTATGATGATTAGTTATCTCGATCGTTTTATTTCGATTTCGACAACCTTGCCTATAAATATAATTGAGCCTCGACTGTCATTTACACGAAACTCACACACGACATTTGCACACCTCACATACACTCGTGCTTTGCCATTTTCTCTCCACTTTCTCTCTCTAAAATTCACTCAAAATCCATCTAGCATTTAAACACAAATTCTTGCATTCATACACTCATAGACACAATCAAAAGCATTCTTGAACACATCAAAGACATTTCAAAACTCAKTCACACATCCATTCATGCACTCACTTGAGATCTTGGATTAATCTCGAGTTCTTGGTTCGATTAGGGGTTCTTGGTTGATTTTGACTTCGATTTGGGTTTGTTCGCTTTCGTAAGAGTTTGCAAGGGTCCCTAGCATCGTTCTCAATCATTAGCACCGTGTTGCAAGGTTAGTATGAGGCCAATGTCTCAATTTCTTTACACCCTTTTTCATGCTTGTTAGAAATTTACTTTCTGTGTAATTGGCATGTAATATTGATCAACAAACTATTCGACATGAATTAAAATCAACATTAGGCACAACCTTTAATTCTTGTTGAATGCTTGCATGCTTGCAAATCACAACTATTATGTCTTAAACAAGATCGGCAAATTGCGTGTTCTCACGCCTAATAAGACTAATTCTCGCACAAATTGGCTTTTAGGTTCCCTTTAATACAGATCTAAACAACACATGTCGCAAAAACAAATTAGTCCTATGTGCATCTACTTCTGTTAAGAAACCCACATAGTAATTTCCATGCTTAGGGTTAAAACGGATTTTGTTTGTTGTTGTCTTTTTGACAATGGAGTCGCAATGACCGAGTAGAGGCCGCTAGARGCGAGGGGGTGTTGTGCACTATTTCACCCTTACCCTAATCCAGACCTTTGGTGCACTACCAGACATGGAGTCCTTCGCCTTGCTTTATGCAATTATAAGCAAGGCTTAAAACAGGTTCCACAGCTTCCCAAAAGAAGTGCAGTGGCGACTTCCTCTACTCGTTTCGAGTATAAACACAAAACTCCAGGCATACTCACACTATACAAATGAAAGAATTCAATTCTAGCAAAATCCGAGTCATTAACTAATTATACCCTCCGGAGCAGAGGGACCGGACCCAATTCAACCCAGTGACGCCCCGGCGTCCGTACACCAATACAAAAAATCAAATAAGTCTACTCAAGGTCAAGTCCTAAAACAAACTTATGCAAAGCTAGGATGCACCTTTATGTGAAAATTTTACAWGTACATAGCCAGGGGGGCTAACCCCGAAGCAAAGTAAATCACGTTGTCACTCGCATCTCACAACTCAATAAAGCGAAGCTTTACTTAAGCTGCAATCCAGTACCTCACATCAGCTACGGGTCAGAGAATCTACACAAGCATTAGGCTCTTGGCCTAGCATATAAGGATTGGCTTCCTGAGCCAAGCATAATGTTCTAGGGGCTGACTTCTAAACATCAATCGGCTCTGCCAAGTAAACATTCAGAAGATACCAATACGAGTGCAGAAATACCCTATTCCTTCTCAAATTCATAGCACTAGCATTGCAAGACGTCTCGCCATGAGAACTATATATTAGCAAGACACAATCACCATGGTTCAAGGCAGAGCAAGAGTCGGGAGCAAAGCACAAAGTAAAAGACAAAGCTTAAGTCAAAAGACTCCTAATCGAGCAGAAGAGAAGATAAAAAGGCATAAGCATATCAAGCACTAGTAGAAAAAAGCCCATATGATGGGGTTTTCATAAGGGCATATGCCGCGAAATGAACCCCATCATATGGGACTGCAGCATAAAATAAGAATGGCTATATGATGGGGTTATAACCCCATCATATAGTTGAAACTATATGAAGCGGTTATAGATTAAAACTCCATCATATAAGTACTAGTATATGATGCGGTTTTTCAGAAAACRCTGTCATATAAGTATGAGTATATGATGGGATTTTCTCAAAAACTCCATTATATACTCATACTTATATGACGCAGTTATCCAAAAAACCCCATCATATACTACAATTTTTTTATTAAAAAAAATAGCAATTGTTATACTAATATTATAGGTTTATATATGTAACAATTTATCAATTTTGGATTTAAATATTATATTATAAAATGATAAATTATACTAATTACAATATCTTACAATATTACCCATCATTCATGCTTCTCTTTGACACTATTTCAACCCTTTTCTCTTTAGTCCATAACAGATAGAATACAACAACATATGATAGGCCTGTCTGCCTGCCTGTTAAGAAATCAGCATCAGCTTCAAGATCACTAGATGTTGCCTTGGCTCTGCAGTCACTCTCACTTGAGCTGCTACTGATGCTACTACTATTGTTGTTGCTTCTACTGTTTAAACCAGGCTTCAAGCTGACCCGTCATATTCAGACCATGAATCATCAATGTTATCTGTCTCAGTGCCACAGCTGCAAGAAAAAAATAATTGAGAAGTGCAYAATAGTAAGAAGTATATAAAAATAATAACAAGAGTTTCTCGACTTTTTCTAACTTAGGTTCCAAGAAGACTTTTAGTAATGCATTGCAATTCAATAATAAAAGGTCATAGAATATTTAGAACGCAAGAAGTCACAGCATTGAGGTGAAAAACCTAACCAATGCATAAAAAGACTCGAATCAGCCAATGACAATCCTCTCCAAAAGAAGAAGCAAAACATACTATATCAGAGATCTTGTCAATAGTGGCGTCCAAAGTATCAAACCCATGTATCTCCTTTGATGAAATCACAGTTAGTAATGGCGGAATTTTGACACCTTGTTGTTTCGTCAAATTTATGTTCTCCATTTTCAAATCAATTTTCCCTACTATAATTAAACATTAAAACTCTAATAACCATATTATATATCAGAGTATATTCGGATTCAGAACTTTGCAACTTCATACAAAAACACAAGAACATGCAAAATTTATTAGTATTAGGTGAAATTCGAACAAAATATTTGTAATTAGGATGAATATTATAAAAAATATTGCAAGTTTTCATAACTGAACCTTAAATTTAGGTTTACATTCAAGTTAGTTCATCAACTAGTGGGTAATTATTCAAAATTCACATATTGGTACTAAGATCTAAAACCTTAGTTCGAAAATTATGGGAAAAAAAGACAAAAGTTTACCAAATGACTGAGAATCCCAGCAACAATGACGGCGACAAGGAGTGCAGCGGTGACAAGGAGTGTAGTGTTGGAGGAGGAGAACGAGTGGAGCGGAAATAAGATGGGGAGATGTGAGTGGCGGGGGACGAGGAGGAAGATTGCTATAATAGACTGTTTTTTGGGTTTTCCAAAAATAAATGGTGGAGGTGTAGATAGGCAATGGGGAGAAGGAGGGGCGTTAAGCTGAAAATCATTTCTAAGAGGGAAGGATGGTTTGTCGACGTAAAACTAGTGTACGAACAGAGAAGACGGAACTGGTTTGAATGTAAACGGGGTGATTTGAGGTTATGTGTCAGTTAAGTGTTAAAGGGATCCCTAATATAGTGGTGAATTTGTTTATTAGTGGAAATAGAAAACAAGAGTCGATGAGAGTTTTATAAAACCCCACATCACATTTATAATTTTTATGAGGGGTTTAGAAAAAACTGCACATATATGATTCCTTTACGGATTTTTCTATGGTACCGCAGTTATGGCTAATTTTTTAAACCGTCATATGTCTTTGTGTCATATGGACTTTTTTTTCTACTAGTGAAGCAAGGTTATGCAACGTTAGGAAGATCTGTTCTGTGATGTACGCACAAAAGCGATAGAGCAGGCAAGCAGATCAAAGTCACAAGCATGCCCGAACATAAGGTTCCGCGAGACAATGAAGTCTCATATGAATGTAAATTTCGTGAACGTGAAGTTCGTGAAGAAACATATGAACATGAAGTTCGTGAACGTAAATTTTGTGAAGAACCATTTGAACGTGAAGTTCTTGAAGAACCATTTGCACGTGAAGTTCGTGAAGAACCATTTGCACGTGAAGTTCGTGAATAACCATTTTGAACGTGAAGTTCGTGAAATCCTATTTGAACGTCAAYTTCGTGAAATTCCACTTGAACGTGATATTCGTGATATAATGAAGAGAAATTTCGAGTCAGATGCAAGGGCACCAAATTCTCAAGCGGAGATAAAGAAGCAAGTATGAGCTAGATGAAAGCACAAGGAAATTTGCCGAACGTTCAAAGCAGAAATGAAGTTGCAGTAAGTAGTCAAATTGTAAAATAAAGATGAAAGTAAAAGCATCAAAATTTCAAACAAGGCAGAAGCTATTAAACAAAAGCATTAAATTAAAGCGAGAACAAAGGCGTACAAAGATCTTGTTCTCTCTCACAAAAAAAGGCCAAAGAATATTCGTGCTCTCTCACCATGGCAAATTCAAAGTTGGATGAAAAGCAAAAATCAAGACGTGTAGTTCCTAGGCATGAAGTTCTACTTGAACGTGATGTTTGTGAAATCCTAAAGCATGAAGTTCGGAGTCAAGCAAGCAAAGGTTTCAAGTTCCAAAGGCACGAATTTAGAGTTCTCAAGTGAAAGAAAAGGCGAGGAAGAATTCATCATTTCCTTATGAAGCAAACAACAGTAAAGGCACACTCACAAAATTCTCTAGTGAAGAAAGGAATGCAAATAAGAACAAGGGGGCAGGCACAACAATCATTTCCAAAGTAAACCAAAAAAGACACAAGCAACAACAAGACAAGGACTAATAGGCAAGCAGTAAGTAAGCAAGCAACAACAACCGCAGGTGTAGGTAAAACTAACGCATTTGTTTTGCAGGTATTGGGTACTTTGGCTCTCGTTTTATGAGACTTTCATCTCTACAAATTCAGCCAATGTGATGACTTCTGTAGATACCTACATTTGTCCCTAGCTCAAGACAATTGATGATAAGACACCCCTTGCAACACACAAGGTGAATTGAGAGAACTAGGGCACTAACAGACCCTAAAAAGGCAAGTTTTCACTTCACCAAGCACATTTCCCTACACAAAGCACCCTTAAAAATGAGTTTTAATTTTCAAATAATTTTAAATTATTTTTATACATTTTTTTAGAATTTTTTATTGATTTTTATAATCCATTTTTGGCATTTTTTGTTTTTTTGAATTTTCAACAATTTAATTAATTTTGCGATAATTAATTAAATTATGAAAACAATTTCAAAATTTTACAAAKTTTTAACACAATGCACTATTTTTTACAAGGAATTTTAATCATATTTTTCCGTAATTTTCTAACTTGTAGAGAATTAGTTATGAATTTCCGAAACAAAAATGTGCACCCGAGCAAAACGGCTCATTCAGGAAGCTTCCCAAACATTCCTGGGCATGAGGCCTGCTTAGCTCTCTCCCAAGGTATGTCTAGATGCATCCTCTAGCTTCTCCTTTATTCTTTAATCAAATTCTAACGTAAAATCAATTTTTACCACAAACATTCCGCGCAAAATGAGGCAAGTCGAGCAAATAAAGGAGGGAAAAGGCATTGGCGCTATTACGCCCAGGTTGGGTGCAATTGCGCCCATTTTTGGGCGTGATTGCGCCCACTTTCCTTCCTTTTTATCTCTTGTCCATCAATACATGTCCTATATGCATAGTTCTCGATTGATAGAGCCGTATTGCAAGGTCAGTTTGAGGCTAGTGTCTCAATTCTTAAACACTCTTTTGCATGCTTGTTAGAAATTTAACTTTCTTTGTAAATTAGCATGTAATATTAATTAACAACTACTCTACATGAATTAAAATCAACATTAAGCACAACTTTATTTCTTGTCGAATGCTTGCATGTTTTCAAATCACAAATATTATTATGTCTTAAACAAGACCGACAAATTACATGTTCTCACGCCTAATCAGACTCATTCTTAGACAAATTGGCTTTTAGGCACCTTGAAAACGGATCTAAAAAACACATGTCGCAACAACAAATTAGTCATATATGTATATATTTCTATTAAGAAACTCGCCTAGTAATTTTCATGCTTAGGGTTAAAAAGAAAATATCTTTGTTGTTGTCCTTTTGACAATGAACTCGCAATAATCGAGTTGAGGCAGCTAGATGCGCGGGGGGGGGGGGGGGGCGTTGCGTACTACTTCGCCCTTACCCTTGTCTCCTAATCCAAACCTTTGGTTCCTAACCAAACAGGGAGTCCTTCGTCTTGCATTATGCAATTATAGACAAGGCTTAAACCGAGTTCCGCAACTTCTCGGAAGAAGTGTAGTGGCGAATTCCTCTACTCATTTCGAGTATAAACACACAACTCCAAGAATAGTCACACTATGRAAAAGCAAGAATTCAATTTTGGAAAAATCCGAGTCATCAACGAATTGTACCCCCCAAAGCAGAGGGACCGAACCCAATATGGCCTGGTGACGCCCTGACGCCTGTACCGAAAGCCATTGAGTTGAGGATCTCATTCAGGTCAACTAAAGTTAAGTCCATTTGAGTGTCTCCGCTAGCCATTAGTGTAATAGTGTTGGATGCCGGAGTACTGCTAGCTTAAGAACTGTGGAACGAACCCTATGTCTATGACCTTAAACCGTTGGTGCAATTGACCTTCCCTGTTTGTACATGGAACAAAACTTAAGTTCCATGTTGGTTTAATCTGTAATTCAATGCATGTATTAGGGGTGATCATTCCCTTACCTATGACTTGACTCAAAAGGTAAAATGCAAGAACGTCAAAAGTTCGTCCTTTGGCTCTTTATTTTTCGTTTTTTTTTTTTTTGTTTTGTGCATAATGATCCTAGCTGACAATGATCACCTTGCTATATGAGGACTGTTACATGACTCGATGACCTGTTTGTTTATGAATACAAAGTTAGGGTCCTTAGTCTAAAAGCACATAGCATGTTGTGACACAAGCATGAGCTCTATATGCAAAATGAAAAACAAAAGTCCAACCACTTAGAATRTGATGCTACGTTTTTGAACGGGTTAGTCCGAGTGTCTATGAGGGACCCATGACAAGGATTAGAACGATCCTTAACAAATCAAATCTGTTGTGGTGATCAAAGCAGGTCTAAATCATGACAGCTTCGTAGGGCACTCAGTCTCGTGCATTATAGATATGTGCATCAAGCTTAAGAGTTGGTTACAAAGGTATTGCGCCAGCGCCAATCTTAAGCAAGCCCTCCAATCTTAAAATGGGTTAAAAACAGTAGGGATTGGTCTAAAATATTTTTTTGTAATTCTTGGTTAATTTAATTAATTAAAAGGAATTTCTAACAATTTATTCATTTAATCGTTTTCTAACAATTTTTAATTCTGAAATTATTTTATTGAACTAAAATAAATATTCCCTATTATTTTCAGTACTAAAATGTGTTTTAATCCTTTTTGTAATGGTCTAAATTATATGGTTAATTAAATAAGTCTTATGGAATTTCCTAATTACTAATCTATTTAATCGGTTTTGGACTTTTAATCTTCTTTTTTTGGTTTCTGTTTTTAAAACAGCCCACAAAATGTTGATTAGGGTTTCTTTAGAAATGAATTTTAACTATTCTTCGAAAGGTTTAATAATTATTCTTGAGTTATTGGTAATTTTTAGATATAATTTTAGAATTGGGTTCTTCATTATAAATTTATTAGCAAAAATGGTAGAAATAAGTCTACTCTAAGTGTTTAATAACATGTCTTTTAAATAATTAAACAGTACCTATTTTGTATTACTAGTATTATTTTTGATAAGATTTGGCTTAATTGTGAATAATGGTAATATGGTTTAAACAGGTTCCTTTAACATTGTAATTTCTAGTTGTTGTCTGTGGCTTTTTAAAACTAATATTTTTTGTGCTACTTACTATTTTGGGTCTCATGATTAAATTACATGGATTATGAAAGATTTATTTTGTTCTATGTCATTTTGGATTTAATTATCTTCTCAATTGTTTGGCCAAAGGTTGAATGGTGAAGCTTGATCCTTTGAAACTTGATTTTGACCTTGACTTTTGAATTTGATTTTAACCTTAATTGGTTAATCACTTCACGCAATTGTGAAACTATTTTGGAGTGGTCTTTGTGACCTTTGGGTTCTTAAAGGGTAAGTCCATAGTCGTAGCCTTGAGAACATTGATTGATTTGGTTTGTTTTGGATTTGGTTTTTGGATTGATCCTTGATGGTTTTGTTCTTGTTGAATATGGAAATCGTTAGGTAAGTCCCATAGTGGTTCCTTCGATTGGACAGCACATCTATAGTAGATTGGTTTTGGATTTAGTTGTCGTTCTCATTATGCTGGATCTTCGGAAAATGAAAGAGATTGGCCATTCTTAGACAGGATTATCATTGTGGTTGACCCGAGGTTCGCCCTGACTATATCTAGGCTTAGTGAGCCGCGAATTTGTTCACTGCGTKTGTTCCAATTACAACTTGTTACGGATTTATTTGGTTTTTTAATTGATTTAGTTTAATTTTGTTTTGACTATAATTTTTTGGGAGCTTTGTGGTCTATGAATTAAATTCCTTTTATTTTAGCCTATCGTAATTCTTTGTTTAAGTTTGAACATGTGTGTCAAAGATGGTCTAGTTACTGGCCACTAAGTGGCAAATTTTTGTGGTTTTTAGATGATGCAGAAGAGGAATGATTTGTTTTGTAGCTGTTGGGGAAGAGGCTATTGAGAGACTTTAGGACTACCCCTTTTTTATATTTCGTAATTTGGTTTTAGCCGTTTGAATTGTTTAAGTTGTTAGGAGATGTTATTCCTTGGATTGAATTGTAATAACTTTAATTTAAGTTTGTTTTTGAAGTTTTTAAATTTTTCCGCATCTTTGAGACCCAACTTAATGTATTGTTTCCGCCAATGCATTTGTAATAAGACGGGTCGTTACAGTTGGTATTAGAGATAAACGGTTCTWAGGCTTTCTTGAACGAGTTACTTGGAACCTGAGAGATGGATTTGACCTTAGTGTGAGGATTACTTGGTTAGTAAGAAATTGGGATTGCTTTTAGAAAAGCAATTGTGAGTGTAAGTTTATATATATGTGAACTAACCAAAAAATTTCTTTTTGTAGTATGCCAACTAGAAGTAGAAGCCCCGCTGAGAAAACGACTGCTCGTCAGCATAAGAGAGCATTAGAAAATGCTATCATTGCTCTTGCTAACCGAACTGCTACTCCATCTAATGGCCAGACTGCCTTTGATCGATTCGACTGTCACTGTCCCCCAAACTATGAGGGTGTTGCTGACCCTGTGATCCTTGAAGATTGGTTGTGTGAGATGGAAAAACTCTTCGACGCAACAGGTTGCCCCGATAATGAAAGGGTAGCTATTGACACCTACTACCTGAAGAAGGAGGCTAATAGTTGGTGGGGTARGGTCAAAGTTGAGTGTCTTGCTACTCCTAACTTTGGGTGGGGTCAATTCTCCATCAAGCTGAAGGAAAGATTCTATCCTGATGAGTTGAGGTGGTTAAAAAGGGAAGAGTTCCTCTCTCTGGAACAAGGCTCTAGGTCAGTGCAAGCTTATACTGACAATTTCATTGAGTTGTCCCGTTTTYRTGTTGAAGTGGTCCCTATCAAAGATGAGAAGGTCAGGCTGTATATAAGGAGGTTGGACCCCCGGATTAGGGTTCCAGTGATGTGTTCTAGTGCTGCTTCTTTCCAGAGGGCTTAAGAAGTTGCCCTTAGTGCCTATGTTGCGGTTCAAGAGGAGGAAGCTACTAATCGTGCCCTCACAGCCAAGAGGTCCTTTCCCTCATCTTCTTCTACAAAATCTTTTAAAAAGCCCAAGTTTACCCCTGCAAAGAAGGGAAGCACTTCTGGTTCTGAATCGAAGAAATGCTTCAAGTGTTAGAAAGATTGGCACCCTGGCAAAAACAGTGATGGTTCTGTTGTGAATTGCTTCCACTGCAATGGTGAGGATCATCGTTGTTACTCATGCCCTAAGAATCCTGATGAAAGCAAGGCGAGGTTCAATGGTGATGCTCCTCCCCGCAACAGGGTTTATAATATGGCCAAGATTGAGGAGGATTCAGATGCTGATGTTATTACCGGTACGATTCTTGTGAATTCTATTCCTGCTTATGTTTTATTTGATACTGGTGTTGCTGTTTKTTTCGTCTCTTCTTCCATTATTGAAAAGGCCAAGTTGCCCCCTTCTGTGTCTGTCAAATCTTTGATCTCCATTCTTAACGGGGAGAAAATTTCTTATCATCATGCTTTTCGAAATGTTCCTGTTGTCATTGATGAAGTGGAGATGACCGCAAATCTCAAAGAGTTCCCTATGGATGAGTTCGATGTACTCTTTGGCATGGACTGGTTGAAGGATCATCTTGTTGTCTTCTATTATAGGGATGAGAAAGTGGTGTTGAGAAACCAGAAAGGGAAGCGAGTTTCTTATTCTAACATCAAGCCAAAGCCTGGTGTGAAGATCGTCT
>SNQN01000290.1:18683-54220 GCA_008642245.1 Bassia scoparia
GTTATCAACCTGATTATTCGTGTATATCACATGCCCCTTAAAATTGGGTGTAATACCTTGTATCCGTTCCCGTAATTTTATAAATTTTGGAACCTGAATACCCTCACACCTCATCGACCATCCATTCATAACTGAGCGTCTCTCACTTCGAGCTCACCTGTATAATGCACGATTAAACGCAAACATATATCTACACTAATTTTCTTCATTAGTAAACTCTCTAAACATCACAACTCGGCGAACACCTCCACTCGTCGTATGCTATCGCAGTAGAACTGGAATGCAGAGCCCAGAACCTGTAAATTACACCGCACACCCCACTGGTTCGCTAAAAGCCCTTTCGACTCCACGCCCCTTACTGCTGCTTCAGCCGTAGCCATCAATCACACCTCAGAAACTTCGACCCCCCATTCACCGCGCGTCGAAGTCCTCTCCGACAGTTCACTTCAAATAACTTCTTCCCACATCACCTCACATTCACCTAACAATTTCATAAGCTTGCGTCTGACACCAGAATTAATCATACGTCACTCCTGCCTGCTTTGGTCTTTCATCCGCATTGCTTTTCTCCACACCCACTCCCGCACTGGGATACCATCACAAGGTAATGTTCTTAATTTTATAAGTTTAACACCCCAAAAATCAGTTCTCACTTCTTCTCTTCATTTAGCGTTTTTTTTCGCATATTTTTAATTGGGTTAAATTTATGTTTTTTCATAATTATGGATGCTTATGACCATAACCTTCGTGAAGGAATTTTACCCAAAATAATTAATTAGTAATTTTTATTTTTAATGAAATTAAGAAACTGATGTTAGGTTGGATAATTTTTTATTTAGGTCATATTTATTGATGTAGTCGATTAGAAACTCTGTGATAGTATGAGCGTGTTTGGAGATTGAAATACATGTCTCAGTTAGTCTAGATGTAATAGAAAGACAGCATGGGAATATAATGCCTGGCTTTGACTGGTCTTATGCGCTCTGGAATGCATACTGTCAGTATTTAGGTAATGTGATTAAGGTAATGTTAATTGTCTTGTTATGGGAATCTACGAGTAAATAATGTGTAAGATTAGGGGTTGCCTAAATATGATTAATGAGTTTGTGTGAATCCTTGTGATTTGTGCAGGATATTAATTTTATACTTTAAATCTTGGTCCCTTCGTATTACTAGTAGATTAAATTCCGGTCAAAGGAGGTAGAGATTTTTTGTCAGTCGCGAGGTCCGGAAGAGTTGTATGGCTTTTTTTGTTTAGTGTTTAATATGTTTGATAAGTATTTTGGATTTCACATTAGATCGGGAGCGGTCATCCTTCTTCTCACATTCAATCTTTTACTCTTTCTGTTGTACAGTGGTGGTTTACAATCTGTGCGTATTTGCTTTCTCTACACCAGAGTGTTTTGGGATGGTTTCTACTTATTTTCGTGACGTGTTAATCATGTTGGGACCCCTCCTCGAATGATTGGATAAGCACATACAAATTGTTGAACATAGCGCTGTTCCTTTGCAGATTCAAGAGGTTTTCAAGGAGGTGAGATTTCAGGGGAGGCGGAATGAGGGTGACTAGTACCCGTGTAGTTTCTATTATGTGTTTACTGGTTTAAACATTCTGCTACGGGCGTTATTTTATCAGTAATGTAGGTGTTGAATTATTAACTCGCACACCTCACTATTTGAAATCATATTTCATACTAACTAATCGGTGGCCTTATAAGTGTGTTTTACATTTTACTTAGTGTGTTATTACATAGTGATTTGAATGTGATTAACTTTGGCTAAATGTACTTTGTCAACCTAAAAATTGAGTTACTACTAAAAGTACATGTAATATAATGGCGGAATTCACATAACTGTGTGTATTAGACATTTAACAATTACTAAAGACTGAAGTCACATAGTATGGGACACGCCTTCGAATTGACTTATAATGAATATTTCAAGCCTCAAAATAAGGACACTATGATTGGTAATGCTAGTATGTGAATGGAACGTTAGTTTTACCAGAAACCTAGTGATCACTTTAAGTTATTAAATTCAAACGACATTAAGCATATTTAATTCGTCTTTCGACTAAGATTGAAAGAAACTTACGGTAAATTCTCACTACTCATTACTAAGTAGTATAAATAATTACAATGAAAAACACTTAACAACCGGTCACTTATATAACTGAGTGTATTAACATTTTGCTGAAGCAATTCATGATTCTCTGTTTAGAAAAGAAATAAGAGTTAAACCTGTTTATTGCATTATAAGGAGTCACGCAAGTCTTACCAATTTGGGATCTTCATAATATACACGAACAGCTATTTTTACTTAGATGTCTTTCTTTTTTAGGGCTATCTATTGTCACATCTTTAGTTTCGTTCTGTTGAAAACCCAATTTCAATAAAGCCCTGGTCAGTTATCAGCCACTTCTGGAGAGTTTGTAGCTGTTTATGACCATTGATTGAGTCTTGGACGAAACACTATATCAAAAGTTATCGTTAGACCTCTGTCAACTTATCTCAAATTAAAAAAGAATCGCCAAAAAGCACGTTCACTTTGAAATTGAACGGGAAAAGAAGTGAAAATTTTAGTAGGGGGACAGCAGGCAACATCCAACAAAGGGTGGAAGGCTACGGTTTCTTGTAGGCATTGGATTCTTGGGTTCAATTTTAAATTTTGGAAGTGGAAGGTTGAAATAGTGAAGGTCATAGGTAATCTTGTTTTTGCGGTTTTATTTGGCATTTGTAATTTGGCAGGTTTAGAAGCCAAGTTTGATTTTGGTTTTCAACCACCTTCTCTCATATATAATATTTTATTTTTTTATTTTTTTGTTTTTTTGTTTCCAACACACTCAAAATATTATATATAATATCCCCGCTTGTTGAGGATATAGTAAAACAGTTCGACAACGATCCTTTTTAAACCATGGCCGCAAACTCAGTGTGACTAGCGAACCTTAAGTTCAGTCAAAATCGATCATCTATAGTTGATACCATCTGCTTCGTAAAAATATCTCTAATGTAGACGTACAATTTAAATTCAAACCATATTTAAAAATTAAAATGAAACTTTTGGAATAATAAAAACAATAAAAAATAACAATACAAAACACTAGAAATTGTGATATAACAATTTAAAACAAACACAATTTTGTAAAAATTAAATGAAACAATATGCATATTACTAAGAAAAATATAAATAACAATAACACTTGCACTAAAATTCATATCAGTTTCACTATCGCTAACACTAATGAAACTATAAATAATTCCTAAATTATTTAAATGCCACACAATCTAACATTTCATTGACTAACATACATAAATTTTTTATTTAAACAATAATACAAATATATTTAACATGAAAAATTTAACTCTTTATTAATTATATATACGATAATCACAATTGGCAAAACAACTCACAATTCTTTTGTAAAAATTTTCGAAAATGACATTTTGTGTGCAAAATAGCAGGTCATATGGACACCTTATTGGTGAAAAATTTTTTTAATGCACAGGTTCAATGGAGACTTGTGCGATATTCACACGCAGGTTACCATAAGTTTTTTTTTCCGTGTTACATACGAGGTTACCATTAGAGTGCGTTTCTATAATCACGCAAAGTCTCCATTGGACTTGCCGTCCAAAATCACACAACTCTCCATTGGGCTGCGTGATTTTGGCAACGCCAGGGTCCAAATATGATATTTCAAAATTTGCGGATTTTTTACGAATTCAAATTTCGAACGTACTCGCCATCTGTTGCCATTCGTTGCCGTGGTGGATGTTGACGCAGTTGTGCGGTGGGTGGGGGGGAAAATTGTGGGTACGGCGTCGAGTGAGGTTGTGCTACTTCCTCACATTATTTGTGTAAATGGGGGGCTTCGTGGCAAGGAGTTTGGGAGGTCTTTTCGATTATTAGTGGTAGGTGAGTGGGTGGGTGATAGAGTATGCTAGTACTTGGTTGGTGGGTAAGTGTTGTGATGGTGATTGAAAGGTGGTTGTGGAAATCAAAGTAAGGGGTGGATTGTAAGGTGGTGGTCGGAAATGAAAGTAGTAGGGGTGGTTGCAAGGGGGTTTGAGGTGGAGTGGTAGTGTTTGCAAGTAGGTGGTGGTGGGGTAAGTGAGTGGTAGGAGAGAAGGGAAAATATGAGCAAATGTAAGTAAGGGCGAAAGGAAGTTTGCTATTTTTTGGGGTATGGAGTTTTCGGGCGGTTTTAGGACCCTTTATAATTTTTACTAAGTTAATTGCTTATTATTCACTTATTATTATTATTGTTTGTTGTTGTTGTTGTTTGTTGTTGTTGTTGTTTTGCTCTGCTAGCTTTTGTCTATTATTAGTACCTATTAATTTTCATTATCTTTTTATTATTTATTTTTATTGTTTTATTTTGTTTTTTTAAGTGTTATGTGTTATGTGGCTTAAGTTATACGGTTTGGACGAGTTAATGTATTTAGTTGTGATAGTTTAATTAGTGTTTTTTGTTTTTAAACTAATTTATGTTGTTTTTTTTTAAGTGATCTTTTTTTGTACACAATTTAATTTAGCTCACTGTTTTTATTTACAAATTCAACTTTAAACCATCATTAAAATTTGCAGAAACAACGTTCTTTCCCTCCCTTGGTAACAAAAATGGGGCTTTTGACATGCTGTTGAGTTGTTATTTTGTAGTAAACAAGCCTTTAAAATGACTTATATTAAACTAAACTCATATTTTTCCTATGAAAGAAATTTGGCAAAAACTTCTTCTCCTCTCTGCAAACAGCCGAGTGTTTCGGCCTAATAAATAAAAATTGTGATTGGGTGATTATTGAATTTCTTGAAAAACTTTCAAGAACTATTTACAATTTTCTGAAGGTTCTAGTTTTTTTTTTTTGATTTTGGTGTTAATTGTAAAATTTATTCTGGGCATATTTTTCGTGATTGTTTTAACGTATAAATAATTTTATCTTAGTCCCTATTGATTGGCCTGAAATTATTGGTATACGAGATTGTAATTTTTATGGTAATTAAGTTTATGCATCATCATTGTTTTTCTATTGTCTAAACTATTTTTCTACACTTTAATTAATTCTGAAATTAAAATAGATTAAAATTTTCTTCACGTTTTCTGGCACTAAAATGGGTTAAAACAGTAGGGATTGGTCAAATATTTTTTGTAAATTTTTGGTTATTTAGTTTAATTAAAAGGAATTTATAACAATTTATTCATTTATCGGTTTTTTAACCAATTTTAATTTCGGAATTTTTTATTGATCTAAAAAATAAATTTATCTATTATTTTTAGTACTTAAAATGTGTTTTTATCCTTTTTGATGGTAAAATTAATTGGCTTAATTAATAAGTCTTATGGAATTTCCTATGACTAATTATTTAATCGTTTTGGACTTTTAATCTTTTTTTTTTTTATTGTTTTTACAGCCACAAAAAGTTTGAATTTAGGATTTTAGACCTGTGACTTTAAACATTCTTCTAAGTTTAATAATTATTTCTTGAAGTTTATTTGGTATTTATATTATTTCTATGGTTATTCATTTACTAAATTATTAGCAAAATGGTAAATAATATACTTACTCTAAGTGTTTAAAAAAGTTTTAAAAATAATTTAGAATAGTACATATTTTTTGTAATTTATCTATTTATCTTCAATTTTATTGGGTTGAGTTTTGGCTTAATTTGGCGAGTTAATGGTTAATATGGTATAACCTAGGTTCCTTTAACAATGTAATTTTTAGTTGTTGTCATGTGGCTTTTACTTAATATTTTTTGTGCTTACTTACTATTTTGTCTATGCTATTAATGGTTATGAAAGAATTTATTTGTTTTCTTATGTGTATTTGATTTAAAATATCTTCTCAATTGTTTGCAAAGGGTTTGAATGGTGAATTCTGATCTTTGAAACATGATTTTGACCTTGGCTTTTTGAATTTGATTTTTACTTCATTTGGTTTTTTTTAAATTCTTTTTTAACCCCCTTTCCAACGCATGTGGACTTATTTTGGAAGTGGTTCATTGTGGCCTTGGGTTCTTAGGTAATAGTGGTCGGCTTGAGAAAATTGGATTAATTTTGTTCTTTTATTTGATTTGGTTTTTGGAATTGATCTTGTAATGGTTTTGTTTTGTTGATAATTGAATGTTGGGGTAAATCCATAGTGGTTCCTATCGTCTTGACACACATCTATGGGTAGATTGGTTTTGGATTTAGTTGTCGTTCTCATTATATGCTGGAGTCTTCGGAAAATGAGAGAGATTGGCCATTCTTAAACAGGGTTATCATTGTGGTTGACCCGAGGTTCGCCCTGAATATATCTAGGCTTAGTGAGCCGCGAATTTGTTCTTTGCGTCTGTTCCAATTACAACTTGAAAATCTATGTATCTTGTTAATTTTTTTACTGGTTTAACTTGTTACGGATTTATTTGGTTTTTTTAATTGACTTGGTGTAATTTTGTTTAGACTATAATATTTTGGAAGCATTGTGAACTATGAATTGAATTCCTTTTATTTAAGCCTATCGTAATTCTTTGTTGAAGTTTGAACATGTGTGTTAAGGATGGTCTAGTTACTGGCCACTAAGTGGAAAATTTTTGTGGTTTTTAGATGATGCTGGAGAAGAATGATTTGTTTTGGAGCTGCTGGAGAAGAGGCTATTSAGAGACTTTAGGACTACCCCTTTTTATATTTCGTAATTTGGTTTTAGCCGTTTGAGTTGTTTAAGTTGTTAGGATAAGTTACTCCTTGGATTGAATTGTAATAACTTTAATTTAAGTTTGCTTTTGAAGTTTTTAAATTTTTCCGCATCTTTGAGACCCAACTTAGTGTATTGTTTCCGTCAATGCACTTGTAATAAGACGGGTCGTTACACTAATAACTCTCATTCCCYGGTTCAAATCAATAACACCACCCACATACACCACTTCACCCTTAATTTGATCAAAATTCCCACCAAGAAATAGATTAATATCAACCCAAGGGCAATGTTGATACCTAAAAACATGAATTTTTCCCAAAATTAAAGTCAACAACAAGCAAAAATATTTTGGGGCCCATAATTCAACATAATTCAAAGCAATTCAAAGATCACATCTCAAGAACATAAACGATTACATTTTTAAACAACCAACAAGCAAAAATTTCAGAATTCAACAGTAAGAGCAAATTTAGGGTTTTTAAACAAAAATCAAGAAAATTTACCGAAATCAGTTAAGCTCTACTCTAAGTAAGCTACCAAATGGAGAAATAAAGCTAGTTTGAGGTACTTATAAATTGCCATTTGTAGAGTGCTCCCAATTCGAAACCACGAAATTTCTCTTGTCTCTAACCTTTCGCCAATGTGCTCYCGTGAACTTCAATTGCTCAGTAAAAGTGAGAAATGAATGAAATTTACAGAGGAGGTTGGTAGAAAGCGAAGGACAATTGGAGGAGAGACAAGGAAAGGAGTTAAAGAAAGAAAGTGAGATGATGAGAAGTCAGAAGAAAGACAAAGAAAAAGAAAGAAATTGGTGAGAGAATTGCATAACGAGGGACTAAGGTGGGTGAGGACAGTAAAGTGGGTAAGAAAACGAGGGCAGAAGTGTAATTGCAGGGCTACGAGGTTTTAAGCTCTGAAAACAGGTTTTTTTGGGGCCCCACAAGTCGTAGAATAGTTTTCTCCAACCAAAAACCTGAGGTGGGTAGTGGTTCGCAAAGGTTTGCAAAAATTCGCGTAGTTGTTTTAAAAAAATTGTGCACAGTTGTTTCTAAACTTTGACAAAAAGCGGGTAGTTATTTGCAATTTTGCCCTTCATAAATTATAATGATTGACTAATAATAATCTACTCATTTATCTCTATTATCTCTATTATATAAGCCAAGGGGCGAGCAATGGTGTCCCCCCCTATGAAAATACCATCATACCCCTCATTAAGTTGGCTTTTTAGAAAAGTAATTTATTATTACTTTTATTTTATTTACTAATATAAAATTATTTTAAAAACTACCATAATGAATCAAAAATTCAAACCATAATTAATTGATTAATAAAAATAACATTCTTCAATTAACTCTTAAATGAAACCATAATTTGTTCAATTGCTCAATCAATCAACTTTAGTTTCTAAATAGAAATAAAAAAATCAATTAATAACTCACAATCAAATAAACAAATCAACCCTTCAATAACTAAATATAAAAGGAATTTTTATTTAGGTTCTGATCTATACTACTCCTTCCTAATTAATTATATATATTTTAAAGGAATTACCTTTTAAAATTTTTTCCCAAAAAAAAATTCCGAAAATTAAAACTTTAGATTCTAAAAAACACTAAAAAAAAACACCACATCATCCATTAGTCTTTATAATTGAAACCATATGATTTCATTATCAATTTAAAAATTTCTCTTCGCATAAATCAATTTTCCAATCAACCAATAAATCCTTAATTGCACTATGCAAAATAACATGATTAATTCCCTCCTTTCATCAACTTTATCATTCGATCTCAATTTAAAATTATTTTCTCTAAATCTAACAAATCAAGGTCTTTCAAATCAATCAACAAAATCCATTAATACAATATGTCAATATATGGCTAATTTTCATTTTCATTAATTTTTCATTCATTAGTCAATCAATTACTATGATAATTGATAAAATCTTTAGATATATATAAAAGAATTATTTCACTTCATTGATTGAAGTTATAATACTTTACTACTGATACAGCTTCTGTTGTAAAGTAGATTGTTCTTTATTTATTAACAAATAATTCCTTTATTCTCTTTTCTTCTCTAAATTCTCAATGTTGTACTATTGCTGTTTGTAACTATTTTTTTATATTTTCACTTTATGTTTTCATTTTTTACAATTTGCGTGTATTCTGATTCGTTGTAGATAAAATTTTATTAGGTTTATTTTTTGCTCACTTTTGTATATTAATTTGCTTATCAATTTCTTATCATAGAGATTATATATTTATTTTCCTCATTATATCAACATGTTCAATTTAGTTTTTTATACAATAGTAAATTATCATCAAGATTAATATTTTTATCAATTAAATGAACATTACGTTTTTTTAAAAAAAACACTGCACGCATCGCGCTGCAAAATTTAGGCTAGTATAAAGTGAAGGGGGAGCAATGGTGTCCCCTTTCAAATTACAGTTATGCCTTTAAACTTAGAACAATTACACAACACACATTAATGTACATCTAAACTTGCAAATAATTATTTCAATCAATTCAAATAAGAGATAACTAAATTGTCAATTAATAATCAACAAAGTTAAAAAGAGAAAGTCTAGCTATCAATTAGAAAAAACTTATATCAAACTATTTAGACAAATTAGTACTCACTTATTTAATTTGTCATAATAATCAATCAATCAAACAATACAATAACACATAAAACATTTCACAAATACATTCATTAAATTCAATTATCCTCTTAATTGGTACCAATACAGTGTTATTTTTTATTCTTTGGATGGAAGGTGTAATTCTAAAATATTATATAACATCAACTAAACCGTATTATAATGTATATTGTTATTATAAAATTAAGATTTAAATAACACTTATTACATGCAATAATGAGTCTATCAAAATCATATAAACATTATTTATTCAATTCATATCAACCACAAGAGACTCCGAGAAACCATAATAATTAAATAAAATAATCATTTACAATATAACAATATTTATTTCAATGTAAACTACCATCCTGCACAGATCGCTGCATTGCTATTTTAAATAAACTCTAGTATCAATATTTAAATGTGGCCCTCATATTGTTATATTATTTTTTTATATACAATAACATTTAAGTTCTATTCACGTTGTAAATAGTAAATTAAATGTAGTGTAGTGAACATTTTGAAATGAAGGAAATATGGAACACTTGATTATTTTTAATGAAATTAACTTTTTCACAGAAAATTATGCAACTATGCTGAACGAGAAATTTAAAAAAACTTCTTTTTCAAACATATTTAGCTAGTAACTCTTTTTTTTAAAAAAACCACCTCGCATAAGTGGCCAAAGTGTCAAGAATTCTACTATCATAAGAGTCAGTGATTGCCTCTGTCTGATGTCTTTAGGGAAAAAATTAAAGAGAAAATAGTTGATTGAGAATAATAATTAAATACTGGTAGTGCTTGATTGTTACACTACTCGTCCTGTCATATTTTGTGTCAAATCCTTATGAACAAATAATTGTGAACTCATTATTGATATTATTTTTATTTTTATATCCGCCAAAAAAACTTGTGATTGCCGTTAGGTATAATTAAAAAATCCTTTTCATATCTTGTGTGAAATCACTAAAATAAATTTCCAACACACATTGGCCTTTTGAATTCATTATACTAGATAAAAAAAAAAAAATCTATTATACATCCTCCGTTTCACAAAAAATGCATCACTTTGAATTTTACATTATTTGCATTATATACTTTGATCAAGTTTTGAGCTTTATACATAATAAAAAAATATAGCTAAGTGGGTTCTTATTGGATTCGTCTCGTTAAATACTATTTTAATATACACATTTTATAATTTTTTATTATTCATTATTTTAGTTAATAAGGGTCAAAGTAATGTGTCGACATAAGTGAAATGTTGACTCATGCATTTTTTGTGAAACAGAAGAAGTATCTCTATTTAAATAAGATTTTTGTTAATTCTAGTTTGAATTTTTAAAAAACAAAAAGAAACGAATGGAGTATAATTCTGTCATAAGGGTCATTTATGGGGTTGTCTTTCCTAAAAAAATTATTTAGAGAGAAAAAAACGCCCTTTGTTCCAAAATATTGTATACATTTGAAATCTTGCACTATTCAGTATTTATAACATGAGAAAATATTATAAATATCTCTTAGGGCGTGTTCGGCAATGATAGCGTTTAGTAAATAGCGTTGGAAGTAGCGGGTAGCGGACGAAACTAAAATTGTCAATATGAGTGTTCGGCWGAAGTAGCGGTTYTATTTATAATAGAAGAAAATTAATTACCAAGTAGCTTTTTATCCTAGCTTAAAAGCTAAAAGCTAAAACGCTACTCCTACTAGCGTTTGAAAAAGGTAGCGTTTAACGCTAAAAGCTACTCAAAACGCTACTTTGTCGAACAGTAATAAAATTAACCGAGTAGCTTTTTAATCTAGTCAGAACGCTTAAAGCTACCTAAAAAAGCTACGCCGAACACGCCCTTAATARGTTGATCAAAATATAACCATTTGGCGTCTTATTTGATTTATCAATGAGTACTACAAAGATATTTATTATTTATAGTTTTTCACTAGTGTATAATTAAAGATGATCAAAATAAAACGTGCATCGACATGCGTATTAAACTAAAATGAGTAGAATATTTTGTAAGGGGAGTATTGAAAATTGTAGGATTTTTTGTTGAAAACCCCCATAACTTGTGCACGTTTTGTCAAAAATCCCCTTACCTTTTCTTTTCTTGTTAAAAACTCCCACACATCTGGAAACGTTATTGGTTGCACTCCAGATCGTGTTTTCCATCCAATTCTCCATTAAACCCATATGAGTGGGCCCCACAATTCGAGCATCCACCATTCGAGCAAGTACTCCAACTAACCACCGAGTAGCTCACCTAGCGAAACCTACGACCACCACTACTGAGTTATGCACCCAATGAACCCCACCATCACCACCCAGCAAATCACCCTCACTTACAACAACCTCAAAGAACCACCCTCAGTTGCAGCCCCCTCTATGCCCTGTCTCTTATACACATCTAGATGTGTATAAGAGACAGCTCTACGCCCTCACTCGCAACCACCATCTCTTTTATCATCATTTGCAATTCACACCCCCCCCCCCCACGCAACCCTAATCCCCCAATTTCAAACACAAATCTCCTAAAACTAACCTCACTCGAAGGTGATTTGTCTGAACTTGAAGGTGGTTTGGTCGTGTTGATTGTCATGGTGGTTTGGTCGTGTTGATTGCGATCAGTTTAGTACATTCGTTGGGTTCTTAGTGGGCTAGAGATGGTGGTTAGTGGTGGCTAGTTTTAAAGGGGATGTGTTGGTGGTGGCTAAGTTGGCGATTGAAGTGGGTGGATTCCAGAAATGGTGGTCCATGGTGGTTGAATGGGTGGTGTAGAGGAAAAATAGAGAAGTGGGGGCCACTTTCATGGATTTAACGGAGAAAACAAACGAAAAAGTGGATTTGGGGTGCTATCAATAACGTTGTCAAATGTGTGAGGGTTTTGGATAATAAAACAAAAGTAAGGTGATTTTTGACAAAACGTTGACAAGTTGTGACGATTATTAAAAAAATCAAAATTGTAGCCATTGTAGGCCGTGTAAAATTGCTATTGGTACTAGATTATTACTCCTTCCGTCTCTTTTTATTTGCTACATTTACTTGTTCACAGTTTTCGAGACACGACTTCAAATTACAATATCTTTTTTTTAAATGTTAAAAAATTATAAAAATTATATTTCCGAAAAGTACACATCGAGACGAATCAAACAAGATCACACATAGCTATGTTTCAATGTAGGTGTATAAAATTAAAGGAAGTCAAAGTTTACAAATGAATAGTGCCAAAAGTCAAAATGTAGCAATTAAAAAAAGAATGAGGGAGTATATTTTTGTAAGAAATCCTTGCAAACAAGCACTTGTGTGCTCATTATTGATATTAGTATTTTTTGCACGCAATGCGTGCGTATCAAACAAATAAATATTTATAGATTTTCATATGTTTTTTTTATATCAATAATTTAATGGTTTTGAGTTGTTCGTTCATCATTAGTCAAATATGAAATATGTTAAAAATAAAGAAATATAATATAAGGAAAAAGATTGTGCTTAACTAATATAGATTGATGAATAATAATGTGAGACATATACTTAGTGCACAAATTTAATACGTAGTATAACTGGTTGTACGTTATATTTACACTAAATTTTCCATGTTGGTTCACCAATTATCGTATCACGAATATCATCTAATTAGTCTAACTTTTAATATGAAATTCTAAGTTTTACGTTTTACTTCTCATTGTGTCAATCTTATCAAATTATTTTGTCATTTGAATTCTTTTTATTAGTGTAACTTAGATAATGCAATGTTTCATTGTTACATTATTATGTTAAGAAAAGAAAATAACTTTAAATATTACTTAATTAGTATTCAATTGAAATTTCAAAAGTAATGTCATTTTTAACTTGTTCACCATTTATGGCAAATTGAAAAATAAAAAAGAGATGATAAGGTATTTTTTAAATCATTGTAAATTAAATAATCAAGGATATGATAGTCATTTCATAGGAGGATCATTAAGGGTATGGTGGACATTTTGTAGGGGACACCATCTTCCTCCCCTTCACTTATATAATAGAGATTATTTTTACGTCCGCGAAAAAAAATTGTGATTGCCCTTGATCTTAAACCAAAAAAAAAAAWAAAAAAAATTAAGAGAGATGGGAGAAATACAAGTGCTGTTTGTTGTATTATTTGTACTGCCATTGTTTCTGGTGGTGATTCTCCATCGGCGGCGGCCCAAAACCCTTCCTCCGGGACAAATGGGTTTCCCGTTCATCGGGGAGACCTTCCAACTGATCTGTGCCTTCAAATCGGAAAATCCAGAGGTTTTCATTTACGACCGAGTGAGACGCTTCGGGCCTGTCTTCATGACACACATATTCGGCGAGCCAACTGTTTACAGCGTTGATTACGAGGTGAATCGTTTTATTGTAAACAATGAAGGCAAGTTGTTCGAGTGTAGTTACCCTAGTATGATATCCAATTTGCATGGGAAATACTCGCTGCTTTTAATGAAAGGAGCTTTGCACAAAAGAATGCACTCTCTTACTGTCAGTTTTACTAATTCTGCTCTCACCCGCGGCCGTCTTTTGCATCACATGGATCGCCTCGTGCTATCTTATTTGGACTCCTGGTCTTCCCAGCTTTTGCTTCTTGAGGAAACTAAGAAGGCAAGTTTAATTCTCTACTAAAATTATTCCGTCCGTTTTTATTTATTTGCAACATATTTTAWAAAGGGATGTATTAAATTACTTGRATCATTTTTGTTTTAATCATATACACCTCATCAAACATTTAATAAGATACTCWTAAATTAATTAAAAAACTTTGAATCACATTTGTTATCTTTTTTTTAGAATTTTTTGCCATTAACTACCCACATTTTGGACTTTTTTAGAAATAACAACCCACATTTCATTTTATTAAAAAAAARTACCCATTTTCCTAAAAATCATTAGAAATARCTACCCACCTTGGTTTTCAGYCCAACGAATTACCACTTTCGGCTCGTGGGGCCCACCAAAAGAAGTTTTCTCACCATTTTTTTGCCGAWATCCTTGCAATTACTATTTTGCCCCTATTTCTTTTTCTTACTTTTTATTTAAATTTCTTTCTATTTCTTTTTCTTCCTTTTTATTTCTATTTCTTCCTCACTGTCGTCCTCACCTTTCTGCCTTTTTTCCCTCTCAGTCCTCTGTTCTTTCTTCCCTAAACAAATTCAGCCATTGACGGCGTATATGCCCCCTCCGATGACAACTTCTCTGGCAACTTTCCTCCGCCTTTGAAGCGGTCCATGAGTGCTGCGCTAGCTGACTTCATCCTCAAACAACGTTTTCGACTTGACCCTTAACCATCACAACACCTTTTACAATCACAACAACAACAACAGTAATTCCGGGGAGTCCGACTCATCGGACACGAGCGATTCGGCTAAAATCAGAACCAAAAAAAAGAAAAAAGAAAAATAAAGTTTTACCATTTCATTGTTGATTACTCATTTTGAATGCAATGGTGAAACACTAAATGGGTATTATGGAAAATCTGGTTCTAATGATAGAGGAGTTAATATCCTTAAAATTGATCCTAATAGAGATGCCACTACACACCTACTCCAAAATATGATCAATGACTCCTAATGGTGCTACTGGTTCACCTTGTAAACCTAAACCCCAAATCGATATGGCTGATATTGATGAGGAGCTAGACTTTTGGAAATCTGTTGTTATTTGCTTATGGTGAGGTCTAGGCCGCTAATACAGTGAGAGGTTTCCTTAAGCTGTGTGGGGGAAAATTGGGGCAAGAAATTACTTTTGTGTAGTGTTTAATTTAATTTGATTAATCAGTATTATCAATGTGTGGGAAAATGATGATATGTAAATGTTTAGTTGAAATTCAGAATTTTTGGGACCCACAGCCGGAAAAGGAGAAGGAAACCAAATAAATGTGGGGCTCACGGACCGGTGGTGGTATTCCATCCAACTGAAACCACCACTGYGTAAAGATTTCTAATGGTTTTTCGAAAAGCGGGTAGTTGTTTTAATAAAATGGAATGTGGGTAATTTTTTCTAAAAAAGTCCAAAAGATGGGTAGTTAATGACAAAAAAAWCRTTTTTTTTTTATTTTCAATTTCATCCATATAAATATTCACTCACCCGCATTTTCAATTTAATTTTCCCCAACTTGCCCATAACTCTACTTTTTTAAAAAACTGTAAAACTTATTATGCTGTAAGTAAATAAAAACGAAAAGAGTATTACTTATATTTTTTAGAACATGTGCATGATAATTAGAGACTTGTTTGCAATTTGTTAAAATCTTTACCTAGTAACTTAAATACTCGAGTACCTTTTTTTWATAGCTTGACAATAGTCTAACCTTTTGTTTTGTGTGACTACAGGTTACGTTTGCATTGACAATAAAGCACTTACTGAGCTGTGACCCCAGTGAATGGACAGAATTCCTCAGAAAAGAATTCCTCGTTATTGCTAATGGCTTCTGGAGCATCCCATTGCCTTTCTTTTCCGTCTCTTACAATCGAGCAATTAAAGTAATTTTTCTAAAATTCTCCTCTTTATTTTGTACTTAATTAATTGCACTTGGTCATTGTGTTTAGAAATCCGGCACTAAAACAAGCAAAATAACAACAAACRACAACACAAGTAATTTAATGGGTAACTTTGTTCCCTCTCATACACAATCTCAAACACAATCAAAGAATTGTATTTAAGCTTCCACAATCACAATTACAAACACTCTTTATGAGTTRGTASACTCTCTAATATTTGTAAATTACTATAATCATTCACCCTTGTTATTTCTCTCAAACCCTAGGATAAACAATTGATTTTCTCTCTCTTATACTTTGCTTGTATGACTACTACAAGTAACATAATAAGACTTATGTAACACATGATGACTATTAACTTTATTAACTTGGCTTATTCTTCAAGCCAAAACATGTGGCTAATAAATAACTACAACTCACGTGCCAAAAACAGAGAACACTGCATGAAAGGTGCTCRCTGCACCTCCAAGGCGCTCCCTGCGCCACCAATGGAGAGGACCGCTGTAGAAGGCTCTTCTCGCGCCTAGACTAGACAGTCCAACTTGAAATGACCATAACTTCTTCGTTATTGCACCAAATCAAGTGTATGACCTACCATTGAAAAGCTCTTTGAGCAAGCTTTCACCTTTAATTTGAATCACATCAATGTTCCCAGTAGTTTGAGAGATATGCCTCATTGAAGTTGGCCTATTGCATTTCAACGAATTTGGGTAGTGTGTCTTTACCTCAACACATTGATAAAGGTTGTGCTTGTTTTAGATGAAAACGCTTTTGCGAAAAGGATTTTCCATCAACTTTTTCATTGCTCTTTGTTTGTTTTGTGGAGCGAAGAAAATTTATTACTTGGATATGGAAAATTGCGTTTTGAAAAGGGAAAATTTTTGTTTGAAAAACAAAGAATGTCATATTTTTTAATTTGTCTCTATTTTTTGTTTATCCTTTCGTTTTCTTCAATTGTATCTCTTCTTGTTTACTCTTATTTTACTTTTATTCCACAACCAAACAAAATCTAAATTTAATTTTGTCAAAACTGGAAATCAGAAGCTAAAACTATGATGATCAATTAATGATCATCTATTAGAACAAAGAAGAAATGCGAAAATAATAGAGAATTTTGTGAGAAAGACTTCTGTATTGAATGAATGAATGAATGAATGAATGAATGAATGAATATTGAAAATACAAGACCTCTATTTATAAAGTAGCCAGCTACAAAGAAGTTGTAAACAACCCCCAACTAACTCTAACTAACTCTTAAACTTAGTTGTACAAAGATAACCTTGACTTGCAATAAATACATAGTTGTTGACTATACTGATGTATAATTGTATATACCCAGCAGCTATAGGAGAAGTATTAATATCTCCAATACCCCCCTCAAACTTGGGTTGGTGTTAACTGGCCCTAGTTTGTAGATAAGCTCTCTATAATGAGGTGAAGGAAGTGCTTTTGTAAACAAGTTAGCAAGTTGTGATCTTGTTGGTAGATACGTCAATTGAATTAGCCCTTCCATGAATTTGTCTKTTACTTATAAAGTGAAAGTCTACCTCTGTGCTTTGTCTTGTCATGGAAGACAAGATTCTTTGCAATGTATATGGCTAATTGGTTATCAAAGTGAAGTGTTTTAGTGCTACCCAAATTATCTCCACCATTCAACAGAATTCSCTTATGTGGAGTACCAGCAAGATATTGCAACATATTTTTTTAGTGCTAATAGACAAGGTTCTCTGGGATTCTACATGAATTGACTTAAGGCTTGACCAACAAAGCTTAAGTCAGGTCTTGTGTGAGTCAAGAAATTCAGTTTCCCAATGATTAATCTGTAATGATTTGCATCTATTAGTAATTCACCCTCATTTTCATGAAAATTGAAATTTAGTGGTAGGGGAGTTGGTGAAGTTCTTTGTAGGTTGTACCCAATGTATTATAAAATTTCCTTAGCAAATTTTGTGCGCATGTGTATCCGGTAAAATCATCTACAATTGACAAAAATTGAGTAAAATTGTTGTGAGTAGCAACCCTATTTGGACCCTAAAAAATCTAAATGAAGCAATTGAAAAGGTTTACAAGTTTTAATACTACTCAAAGGAAAAGCTAATCTAGTTTGTTTAGCTACTTGACAGATAGGACATATATTACATCAGTGAGATTACTAGATATAGGACAATCTACAACAACATGTTTAAGCTTAGAAAAGGGTAAATGTCCCAGTCTAAGATGCCAAATTTTAGCTTTATTGAGCCTTGAATCAGATTTAGCAAGAGTAACAAAAGCATTATGAAGAGGTTGAGAGGAAGCCAAGTATGAATTGTCCTTGTATTGGTGTAATCCATTCTTGAGATTACCAAGAGGAATTGGAGGCCTTTTCAAGGAGTGCTCCTAGACATAGCAAGTGTTTGGAGTGAAATATATTAGAGAGGAAAGGTCAGAACATAGTTTTGTAACAAATAACATAGATTAAATTCAAAGTCATGAGCATGCAGAACATTATGTAAAGTAATATTAGTATTCAAAAGAACTGTACCAATGTGTGTAATTGAGACCCTTTAACCATTAGGTTTCACAATTGCGCCATTAAATGGTTTAACACTAAGCTAGTAAAAAGGCTCAAATTGTTTCATATATGATCAGAAGCACCACTGTCTATCACTCATTTAGGTTTTTAAGATGAAATTAAGCAATTTGTACCTGTAAGGTTAGCCTGGTAGGCTATCTCAAGATCTGCACGTGGTATAGAACTTYCTTCTAAGATAAATGGTGTTGGRGGTCTCTTGTTTAGAACCTCAATCAAATATTTGTATTTATCCACACTAATGCTTAATGCTAAGGAAGCAGAATCAKCGACTGAAGAGTTGGAAGGATTAATAGATTGAATAGATACTGCAACCTTTCTATCCTTGAAACCTATAAATCCAGGTGGATATCCATACCCCTTAAACCATCTTTCAGAACTTTGTCCTGGAACCTTACACTGAGTACAGTAATATGAGGAAGCAAGTCTTTTATTATTTTTGTTGTTCAGTTTCTTGTTGTTGTTAGGTACTATAAGTGGCAAGTATTGCCTCTTATTCTTATTCCTGTAACCTGGCACATATAATTTCCCTTGTGGTGATATCTACTTATGATCTTCTTCTTGTGCAAAAATTCTGAAGGCTTCAGAGTGATGGGGAAGTATCTTCATCATCAACATATTACTTATGATCCTTGAGAATTGGTCTTTGAGTTTGATCARGAACCTTATGATTTTCCTTGTTTCTTGACTATTCTCCCAGCCAATTTGCAAGTACAATTGTGACAAACACAAGTTCGAAGAGGATCAATTGTGTTAAGTCATCCCACATAACCTTGAACTTAGAGTAAAATTTCAGAATAGAAAGCATCCTTTGATTCATCTCACCCAATTGCTTTTCAAGATTATAGATCTTGGTGTGAGAACTGTAAGCAAATTTATCTTCAACGTATGCCCAAATTTCTAATGCAGTATTGAAGGATATGACACTCTCGGCAATCTTAGGATCAAGATTAAATATGATTCAAGACATAATCAGGTCATTACACCTATTATAATTGAATGTTCAGGTTCTGAATTTTGTTGTGCAAGTGTGCTATGAATGAAACTCAATTGGTTTCTTGCAGAATATGCCATTAAAACTCACTTTTTCCAATTAGCAAAGCCTATTCTATTGTATTTTGTGGAAACAAGTTGTTGGGGTGTATAACTAGAAGGGTGAATGTAGTGAACACTTGAGAAATCATTTTTAGGTAAGATTTTGCTGTTATTGTTTTGTTCAAAAGCCATTTTGAATCAAGAAAAGAAAACAGCAAGGAAAGCAGAAAAACACAAATCTAGAGTAAGAGTAAATTGGGCAAGCAGAATGACAAGACTAAAATGATTGCAACATGCAAGTAGATGAAGCAAAACAGAGCTATTTTGCACAAACAAAAGCAGAAACAACAAGAAATCTCAGAAGTAAAATYCATTATTGCACAACAATCAGAAGTAGAATATAGTACTGCACAACTAGATTTCAAACAAAGTTGAAAAACAGTGTTGAGATTGGAAAAACTGAACTTATCTCAGTGATTTTAATTAAACCCAATCGAATTTCAATGAGAAATTCTAGAAAATTTGCAGAATAGAAGAACGTAAAACTTATTTTCATTTAGTCTAAACTTCAATGTGAGAATGTGGGTTTTTTGGATTTACTTTGAGTTATTTTTATAATATTTCTTTCCCACATTATTCTTTTTCAAAACTTCAATGTGGGAATATSGGTTTGTAAACTTTTCTAACGTTGAAAAATCTTATCTTCCTTCCGATTTTCAATGATTTGTGRATTTACTATTCGGGGGAAAAACTAGGAATAATGTATTATAATGTGAGTGAGGTTAAAAAGTAGGAGAGAGTGTGTGTAAAAGGGGGGAAATTATGAAAAAGTGGGGTAAGTAAGAGAATGTGTGGTTAAAAAGTAGYAGAGAGAATATCCCAAAATGGAATAAACACAATACACAAAACATTAAAAATCGTCCAAATGAGGAGATTGTACAAAACATTAAAAATCGGAGGAAGTATTACTTTTATAATTATTTTTTGACCCACATTCTTGGTTTAAAACATCCATGCATGAGGGAATTTAGGTTAACTGAACTTTATTAACTTCGAAAATCTTATGTTGTTTTTAGGAAAATTTCCGAGAAAAGACCTTTTATAATTTTTAGCGTTTTTTTTTTAAAAAAAACAAAAGACCTTGTATAAAATTTTATGTGAACAACAACCTAAACTAAAAAAGATTTGTTGGCACGACCTTACCTTAGTTTATCGACGTTGGCCAAACTTTTCAAGTAGTGATCACCCAAATTTCCTACTTGTACTCTTTTAATCATTTTTCCAGCCACAACCACCACTGCTAACCAACCTCCCCTACTCCCCTCTTTGATCTCCCTTACTCATTCGAACCCCCACGACCAACTATCGCCTCACCCTTCCTCCAYGATCCAATTAACAACCCCCTCTCTACCTTCGTTGCTCCCCTCTTCTTTCTCACTCACTCACTCCAACCACCATGACCAACCCTCACTTCACCCTTCCTACATGACCCAGTACCCCCCTCTTCTACCTTCAATGCTTCTATCGCTTAAGCCAACCACCATGTACGACCAACCCTCGCCTCACCCATCCATCCATGATCCAACAAACCCCTTCACCACCTTCGCTACTCCCTTCTTCTCCCTCACTCACTCCAACAACCACGACCAACCCTCATTTACACAAACTCAAAACCTTCTTTCTTTCTCTCTTCATGACCCAAACTTGCGCCCCCACAACCTTCTTTCTCTCTCTCCACGACCAAAACTTGTGACCCAAAGCCACAACCCCTGCGACCCCACAACCTTCTTTCTTTCTTTCTCTATGACCCAAACTTGTGACCCAAAGCCATAACTCCCACGATCGTCTTCCTCGCTCTTTCTCTCCATGACCAAAAACCGCGACACAAAGCTGCAACCCCTACGACCCTGCAACCTTTGATGCATCCTCACTCACACAAACCATGACCACCACTTTCTACCACCCTCAATTCTCACTTTTTAATCTATTTATTCGAATAATCTAGTTTTAAGTTAGATTTGGCCTCTTTGGTCCGAAAAATAGGYATTGAGTTGGGAAATCTATGGATGAATCCGAAAATTGAGAGCATGGGGTTTCGACTAAACTAAAATTGTGATTAATGGTGGTGGGGAGGGTGGTTCAATGATGATGATGTGGGTGGGGATTTGGTCGAATGATAATGATAGGTGGAGGGGAGGGTGATTGAATGATGGTAGTGTTGTATCAATTTAATTTTGAATCATGAGGGTGTGTAGTTAGATAAAAACGGGTGCATGTAGTAGGAACATCAAAGTTAGTGCTGAAATATGTTACAGCAAAAGACGAGCTAATACAAGTTTGCAATTAACCCACAACTCAAGCTAAACATACATGCAAGTATTAGCAACTAATAAGCTAAGATAGCAAGCAAGAACAAGATCCAAAGCATATGAAGTAATTAAAGACTAAAAGAAGATAAAATTATTGTGGGAAACTCGAGAATCGGGAGAAAAACCAACCGTTGGACTATGATTAATATTGATGACTAATCCAACAAGTACAACAAGCTCCGATTGCATAGAATTACAAAGCTTTACTATAATCCTATGCTTAAACTAAGTGTTTTGAGGTTTAGAGATGATTTTGAGAATTGTTATAGTGTTTGTGTAATGTGGTCTTAGAAGAAACGAAGGAAAAAGAAGCCCTTTGTAGTCCCACTGCTTAAACGCAAAATAGGCGTTGGGCTATACTAGCTGCAGAGAGGCGTGTTGGGCGCCCAAGCTCTAGATTAGAACTGAAGAATTGCAGGATAGGCGCGCTAGGTGCCTTAGGTGGCGTGCTGGGCACTTGTCCTGCAGAAGTGCAGCTTGTTTCTTTGCTTCTCAACTTCCTGTAGCGTGACCAACACCTCGTCAGGCCCTCCCAGCACCCAMAACATAGCAAAACCTTCACCATCTCCACACTCACTTCTTTCTTTCTTTCAATCTCCCACTTGGAGATCGGTCTAAGTGGTAACTTACACGAACTAATGTTTGAAAAACCATCATGCACC
Source organism: Bassia scoparia (assembly GCA_008642245.1). Classification (NCBI taxonomy): domain Eukaryota; kingdom Viridiplantae; phylum Streptophyta; class Magnoliopsida; order Caryophyllales; family Amaranthaceae; genus Bassia; species Bassia scoparia. The sequence goes on from SNQN01000290.1 coordinate 41,157, forward strand.
AATTATCGTAAATAATAGGCAACCATAACATAGGCATCTCTATCACTTCGTGAATAAGACCAATCGAGGTTCGGAATAACCTTAATTTCTCACTAGTCACAACCTTAATCAGCCTATCTGTCGGATTCTTGGACCCGACAATCTTCTTCAAACTCATCGTTTCATTATCCAGTAAACTGCTAGTGTAATGATAACGAAGCTTAATGTGTTTGGTCCTATAGTGAATTACAGCATTCTTACCAATGTGCTTTGACTGTCACTATATCACACATTCATCTTGATGATAACACATCTCATTAAGGAACCCCTTTAGCCATTCAATCTCTTTTCCCGCCTCTAACATAGCCACGTACTCAGCTTCAGTCATAGAAATCGAGACACACTTCTACGACTTACTTAACCAACTAATGGTTGTCCCGCTAATAGTAAACACATACCCGAAGTGCTCTAACTTGAATCATAGTAGCCCCCAAAGTCAGCATCAACAAAACCTTCAAGAACAACCTCATTTTTCCTATAGCAAAGAGCCAAACCTGAAGTACCTTTGAGATACCTCAAGAGCCATACCCAGATTTGTCGTGAATCTACTCACAACTCCCATTACTTGTGCAATGTCGGTCTAGTGCACACCATAGCATACAACATGCTACCAACGGCCGAAGAATAGGGAAACTTGGTCATCCTTCCCTTTTCTTCATTGTCTTAGGGCGATCCTCCTTACTCAATTTGACATTCGATGAAAGAGGAGAGAGCCAAGGCTTGGCATCAACCATGTTGAACCACTGGAGCACCTTCTTGACATATTCCTCTTGAGACAACCTCAACGTGCCCTATGAAAAGTCTCTAGAAATCCTCATGCCAAGTATTTGCTTAGCCTCACCTAAATCTTTCATATCAAATCTTTAAGACAATTTTTCCTTCAAGTCATTGATAAGATCCATGCTAGTGCTCGCAATAAGTATGTCGTCAACATACAATAGAAAGTAGATACAACCATCTACATATCATTGGAAATAACAACAAGGATCACCATCAATTTTCACAAATCCGTTGCATAACATGAAGCTATCAAAATTCTTGTACCATTGTCTCGAAGCTTGTTTCAACCCATATAGACTCCATTTTAGCTTATACGCCAACTCCTCCTTTCCTAGAGCTTGAAACCCTTCTGGTTGCTTCATGTAGATTTATTCCTTCAAATCACCATGTAAGAACGCTATTTTCACATCCAGTTGCTCAAGAAACATGTTCTTTGAAGTCAAAATCCCAAGCAAAATCCTTATAGAGGTCAACTTCACCACTGGAGCAAAGATCTCGTGAAAATCAATGCCCTACTTATGTGAGAAACCCTTCTTTACAAGCCTTGTTTCTACTAAACTTTTCCATCCGTTTCATCCTTCTTTCGAAAGATCTATTTGCAACTAAGAGGCCTCTTGCCCTTAGGCAAATTAACTAACACCTAAGTGTCATTCTTGTCCAACGAGCTCATTTCCTCGCTCATTGCATGCTCCCACTTCTTTTAGACACCCAACTTCATTGCTTCAACGTAACATTCTGGTTCACCTAAATTCGTTGGCAATGAAGAATTTGATGATGGAGAATACCTATTTGGTTGCATCGTGACCCTCGCTGATCTTGTCTTTGGTGGAGTGATTTTCAATTCAGCTTGAACCTCATCTTCATCTGCATCATGGTGCTCATAATCATACGACTCACCCGAACTTGAACTCACGAGAGTATGAACCCTTTGTTTAGGAGATGGTTGTTGAAGTGGCACATCAAGTGCTTCTCCTTGTGCTTGCCCGTCGTTTCGAACATCATGACCATKGAGCTCTACAAACTCCTTTTCATGCTCCACCGATGTCTTTTCTACAGATTTTCTACCAAAGTTGTCCTTATACAAAGAACTCTCATAAAATGTAATGTCACAATACCTAATAACCTTTCGATTCTTAGGATCCCACAACCGATAACCATTTTTCTCATCACCGTACCCAATGATGTAGCATTTGATGGCTTTCGAGTCAAGCTTGTCTCTCTTCTCGGATTTCAAATAGGCAACATAACCGAAAGTCTTCACATGCAAGTAAGCACCCAGAGAGTACGGTTTATCAAACAAGCCATAACATTAACTGCATGCACCGAAAAGAATTTAGGTAGACCCGCATACAACCTCATAGACCTTGCCCTTTCAAGAAGTGTCCTATTCATATGCTCCGTGACCTCATTTTGGCGAGGCTTTCCAAGAATTGTCCTCTCCAAAATAATGCAATTTTCCTTACAAATATCCTTGTAAGCTTGCAACTCGTACTCACCTCCATTAGCGGACTTGATCACCTTGATCGTACGCCACGAAGCATTGTCAACCTACGCCTTCCAAGTCTTAAACTTTTCATTTACCTCTGACTTGTGCATCATGTAGTTAACCCATACTTTCCTGGTTAAGTCATCAATGAAGAGGTAATAAAATAGTGAGAACCACCAAGGGATTTGTTGGGATATGGGCCCCATAAGTCCGTGTGCACAAGTTCTTGCTTCTCCTTCTTCAAGGACCGTTTGGTTTTTGTGAAAGAAACGTAATTCTACTTCACGAAGACACATGTTTCACAAAATTCCATGTTGACTGATTTCATCCATGACAACTTACCTTTTGAAGCTACCAATCGCATCTGTTTCACACTCATGTGACCAAGCAGTGTATGTCACAGCTTGGAGCCACAACCTGCAGTCGTAGCCACCATGTTTGTACACCCTAAGGTATTGTACAAGGTTCCAGTTTTAGTGCTCCGAGCAACCACCGTGGCTTATTAAAGAGGAAATGTGGAATAATTCTAACACTAGCCTCTATATCGCATAGTGCATTGTAAAAACTAATCGTTTTATAGAACAACATATTCAGAAACTTCACGGGTCTTAAAAATGGCACTATAAGTCTCGTCTAAGATACACTCCATTTTCCCTCTCCTAATCTCCTTAAGGAAATGAGAATAATTTGGCATTTTCTTTATGGCATCAACGAAAGGAATGAAAAGGTGGAATTCATTTAGAATTTGAAGGAACTTTTAAAATTAAACATCTATCWTATGAGAAGTAAATTTTTGAAAAGGAAAAAAAAAAAGGAAGTTTAGGCTCTAAATCGTGTACATTAGACTCACTCTTATTTTGGTTCTTCCTTAGAGGACTTACCTTTGTCTTCTTTATCCTTCACCTCGTGCTTTTTTTCAAATCTAGATTTTTTAATAGTAGTCTTTCATCTTTTTTATTTAACAAGCATCCTCATCAACCACATTAACATTTCTAGTCACAATCAGTYGCGAACCTAGGAATTTCAAARTGGGGGTGCGAGATTCGATTGTCTCAGTTTATAATTTGGACAATCTAAAATAACATTATAAAAGTCTTACAATCCAAATTAACAATATTGAAGTCTTTCAAATTCATCATTCGAGTCTGTTAACCATGAATTCATGAAGATTGGGTTGTTTACCATTGACTTTTGACTTCTTTTTACGTGAACTACTCGACATTTCCTAATTAAATTAAAAATATGGATCAATTAATACTTTTAAGTGTCCAACAATTATACAATTCAACAACTCAACAAGACTCAACCAAACAACATCATACATCAATTCAACAATAGTACAATTTAACTAAACAAAGACATAAATAAACAATTGAACAATTTAACTCAATAAAAAGAAATCAAGTAACTTAATGTATAACCAATTCAAATGATAAATTAGGGATTTAGTGTTTATTAAATTGAAGTAAAATAATATAATAAATTGTACAAATTAAACATATACAATTAAAACATAAGGGTATAGATACAATCACTATTTAACTACTCCGTAGGCCAATTGCACGTGGAACAGTCATTTATAAGGGTATTTCTAAACTACTCTATAGCAAGGTTAAGGTGGTGCTTTCAAGTCTTGTTTCTCAAACTCAAGGTGCTTTTATTGCTGGCAGAAACATTATAAATAATATTCTAGTGTGTCAAGATTTAGTGAGGCATTATGCTAGAAAATRTGTTTCTTCTTTGTGYATGCTTAAGGTGGATCTACAAAAAGCCTATGATACAATAGAGTGGAGTTTTCTTGAGGCCTTACTAAAGGCTTTGCACTTTCCTTCTACTTTTATCAATATCATAATGGCTTGTGTTAGGTCTGCTCAATTTACTCTCTTAATTAATGGTACGTGTTAGTGAGTTTTTGGAGCTAAAAGGGGATTGAGGRAGGGGGACCCTATGTCCCCTTTTCTGTTTGTTTTATGTATGGAGTACCTTGCTTGAACAATGGTTTATGTGAGGAATAAGTATGATTTCAAGTTCCACCCTAGGTATAGTGGTCTTAAATTGAATCATCTTTGCTTTGTTGATGATCTTATGATCTTTAGTAGAGTCAGTATGTTGGGGAGTGTTAGCAGGCTCTTACAAGCTCTTCATCATTTTGAGAATGTTTTTGGCCGTCAAGCTAATAGATCAAAATTCAAAATCTATTTCTCCAATATGAATTCTAAGGATTTGGAGAAAGCGTGACAACTTTCTGGTTTAATTTTAAGTTAGCTAGGCTTTTAGTTATTCGAGTGCCCCAATTTGTCACAAAAGACTTTCTCCTGCTGGTTGTGACCTTCTAATTCATAAGATGCTTGTTAGAATAAGGGATTTGGAATCTAGACATCTTTCATTCCTTTGCAGGCAGGCTTCAGTTAGTTAACTCAATCAACTTAGTGTTGATGAGTATTTGCACCTATTATTCCCTCGTGGGGGTCCGCCACTAAATAGCATAAAGGTCTCAAAATGTGCATTATTTGTGATTCTAGAACAACCAAAACAATGAAAAACACACTAATACAAACTAAAAGTAATAAAATTAAAACATAGTAAAATATAAGGTAACAGAATCATAAAACAAAACAAAATAGTCTAAGAAGAATCCTAAATATAAAGAAAAGTGCTTAATATAAGTGTCCCTTGAAGTCACTTATAAACATGCTTCAAGGCCAAATGAGTACAACCTATACAACATGTTTGGTTATTAGAACTAAATTGTGGGAATGAGAATAAGGAAAAACTCTTTAAAAAATGGGGAATGAAGTTACATACAATTTTTTTCCATGAGAAACAATATTGCTTCAAACTTATGATTTTCTCTTCTCAAGATACAATTCCTTACATATAACCAAGAAGTAATACAAATATCTTTTTTAGATGTATATTTAGTTGTTGTGTTTTAACCTATAACTATGAATATATATGATAAACATTTCCAATCATAATGAAACGTTCCTAGTTAATTATATATTTCCTTTTCTCTGAAGGCTAAGGCAAAAGTTGTAGAGGCTTTGAGGTTGGTAGTAAAGGAGAGACGAAAGGCGAAAGACGAAGGAGAGACAAAAAACGACATACTAGAGGCAATTTTGGAAGAAAATRCCGATGACGAACTTTCTGATGAGATGACAGTGGATTTATTAATATCTTTGTTATTGGCAGGTTACGAGACCACCTCCTCTGCAATGACTCTAGCAGTTAAATTTTTGACTGAGACTCCTCTTGCTCTTGCCCAACTCAAGGTGATTTTATCTCTCTATTTAATTTTTATTTTTCCTATTTGAAAATCAATAATAGACTACTGTTGATCTCTRTCTCTCTATCTTTCTCATTTCTCTGAAAATAACATACTCCTCTCAAAACAAAATAAACACAACAATTTTAATTTTGACAMTATTTACATTTTTCGTTTCAACTTGTAATTTGCCTTATACTGAAGAAAAAAATATAGCCAATTGAGATCTCGTTGGATTCGTTTCAACTTGTAGTTTCTAATTTTAGATGCGCTATAAATGTATAAGCCATGGTTTAAAAAAATGTCAAAGGTTGTCTGGGTTTTAGTATTATGTGTGTTGCATTTTTTAATTTWTTGTTTCCTATTTCCATTTTTTTGCATGATTTTATACGTTGTAATAAGTTTGTCGTTCAAAACATGGCAAGTGTTTTTTAGGGAAAAAAATACTCTTACATTTATAATATGATGTTAGGTAGTTAGTAGAAAAATTAAGGAAATTAAAGTTTATTTGGGAAAGAATTAAGAATTTTTTTATGAGAAAGAAAATGGTGAGAGTTTTTTAAGTTTTTATTTTGAAATTTAAAGTAAGTATTTTGGAGGGAAGTGATGTGGTTAATAAGTTTTTTTTTTATAGAAAAGATAAGAATCATATTAAAAAACCAAAAATAACTGTAAACCAAACAAGATAGGAAAAATTGACGGGAATAATCTCACCTTTTGGTGGTCTTACCAAATTAATCAGACCTGAACTTAATTTTAGACTAATCTGATTTTTTTTACCCTTATCCTCTTATAATGGGTTATTACCAGTTCATTTGGTTCATGACCTTCTAAACAAATCAATTTAGACACTTGTCAGTGTCTTATTGGTTGAGGTTATTATTATTATTATTATTATTATTATTATTATTATTATTATTATTATTATTATTATTATTATTATTATTATTATTATTATTATTATTATTATTATTATTATTATTAATTCCTACCTTCCTCTCTACTCTAATACTGCTTCACAGCCTCACCTACCAACTACAACCATAACCCAACCAATGCACCACCTTGGCACCCCACCTCACTAGCTACACCAACTCTCACAACAACCGCCCAACCCATCAACCGCCGCCCAAACCAATAACTATCACCCACACGACGAAACGACCCCCCCCCCTAAAAAAAGGATAGGGGAGATGGAAGGACGAAGGAGTTCTCAGGGGGTAGCAGGGAGGGCAAAACCACCGCCTAAAGTTCTCGATGGAGGGGAGGCAACGTCTTGGGGTCTAAGAGAAGGAGGTGTGGTTTGCTTATGATTTCATGGTTAAGGGCGACGTGGTTGTTGGTTGATTTTAGGGTGGATTTAGGTTTTAGGGGTGGTTGTGGGTGGCAAAGGTGATGGTTGATTTGGGTGGGCGCCATGAGTGAGGCGGGGTCTTGTGGGGCAATTGTTGGTCGCATTGGGTGGGGTTAGGTGGGGTCTTTGATTGGGTTGGGTGGTTCAGAGGAGGGTGGTGTGGTGGTGGACTTGAATTGGTTTGAGGAAGAGGTGAGAGGAGGTGAGAGATTGTGAAAAAAAATATAATAAACAATCAATCTGTTAAACAAGTTAAAGATAAATGACCCATTTTAAGCATATATGACTACAAAGTTGGATTATTCTAAAATTAAGTTCAGCTTGGATTAATTTGGGAAGACCGCCATAAGGTGGAATTATTCCCATCAATTTTTCCAAAAAAAAAAAAGGCTAAAGCCTTAAAAAATCCAACCTCTAGTGAAGCCTAAATGCAACATCCTCTAACCCTAAAGCCACCTTCTAGGAAGGGTTCAAAAGGGAAGAGAAATCATGTGCAACTCACTAGAGGCAACGAAACAAAAACCAACTAAGTAAAAATTGAAGAGGGCCAAGTTCTTTCATTACATAGGACTTTCTTAAACAAAACACTAATAAGTCTCCAATAAACATCGTTCCTCATCTTCCGAACTATTGACTCCGGTATATCCATACATTACCTCCAAAGGGTTGAATTCCTTTGTCTCCAAACATTGTACCTGAAAGCAGCATAGATGCTTTGAATCACTTTGGTCTTAAACCTACAACAAGCAAGGCTTCTGGAGCCATGCACTWAATTGAGTCAAGTCCTTACATGCAGAAGATATCCTAATTTTTTTTCAAGCATCTTCCTGTAATTAACAGAATATGGACAAGACATAAAAATAGGCTCACAAGACTCGGCCTCCTACTCACAAAGAGGGCAAAGGTCATCTACTTGAATATGCATTTTTTTCAGTCTATCCTTAGTCAAGACTCTTTTCACATAACGAGCCAGCATAGGCAGCTATGCTTAGGAATATTCAAATTGTTCCAAACCTAACCGACCCAACTAACCTCCTAGGCTTCTCCTCTAACCCATTTATACCCACTAACCCTTGTGATGAAATATTCATTTGTCTCCATGATAACCACCTTTGAATTCATCTTTGATTGCTTACAATTGCGTCTAATACCAGATAACATTTAAAGGGGGTAAATAGCTCCTCCAATCTGTACCTTTCAAGTATATATGATTAATCCATTTTACCCATAGGTTATCAGCCTTGTTAGCTATGCTCCAAACTTTACTTACCTAATAGAGCCAATTTCCAGGAATGACTCTCTTTCAAACCAAGCCCACCTTCTCTTATATCCTTGCATATACAATCCCACGCTACTAAAGGAGTCTTGCTACTCGAGACATTACCATTCTATWGGAAATTCTGCATGCGCTAACAACTTCATCAATAACCTGCTTAGGGAGCACAAAGATAGAAGCCCAATAACAATGAAGGCTCAAAAGAACAGAATTAACCAACTGCGCTATCCCAGCATAAGACAAGGTCACTACTAGAATAAAGGGTCTTTAGCAACGGGTAAAAACCGTTGCCATAGACCTTTTGCAACGGGTAGTGCCCGTTGCATTCTCTTCCTTTGCCAAGGGTCTATTACAACGGGTATTTTAACCTACTCCAACGGGTTCATATGGTTAGTGTATAGCCGTTGCCAAAAGTCTTCCGCAACGGCTTTTATTTGACCGTTGCCAAAACTTTATAGCAACAATTTTGTTATCTTTTGGCTACGGCTTCTCTTACTTGCATATAGCCGTTGCCAAAAGTCTCATATTATCATTAATATTTAATAAAATTGCCTTTCGCAACGCCTATTGCTACRATTGCTATTGCCGTTGTCGTTGACAATCTATTGCAAAAAATTAAAATTATGCAATTCATAATCGATCGACTTTAATTAATATCATAAGGTCTCAAAAAATTACATTACAAATTTGATTATAACAAACTATTGTTATGAAATTACATGACTCACTTGTTATACCAAAACAAGTACTAAAGAGTTTAACTATTATCTTGTAGTACATCAAAAGATAATCCACCATATAGATCGTCATCATCATGTCCATAAACATTRGAAACAACCAACAACATGTAACTACTAAATATTACCAAAGCTACTAAATATGTTGTAGTACATCAAAGGATGCTTCTATGCCTCGATATCATTTTGAYCCTCATTTCCATCATTTGCTTCAACATGTACCTACACATTTTAAATTAAGAAGGAAAAAACAAATATAATTAATGCATGAAACTATAGTTGCATGTAACAAAGACCACATTTTTGACATTTGCATTCCTCTTTTCTCACAATTCAACCAAATTCATGTTTTCAAACCATATTCAAAACCTAAAATGTTCATTAAATGTTTCTAGAACTTATTGGAATTCATTTATACACAATAGGGTCATTTCGCAAAGAAAACTAGGGACTTTGGCATTTTTGGGTCAATTTTGACATTTTCATTCCTATCTTCTCACAACTCAACCAATTTCATGTTTTAAAACAATATTCATCTCAAGTTCAAACACAATTATAGTATACTTGTACTCATATTCATAAACTATCATAGCCAATATACATCATCTTATACTCATAGTTATAAACTATACTTATACTCATATTTATAAACTATTAAATCATCTTATACTCAAGTTCAAACACAATTATAGTATACTTATACTCATATTTATAAAGAGAGAGATATTCCAAAGAACAAAATACAAATTAGAATTAAATAAAAAAACACATGAACAAAAAAAAATGAAAGAAAAAGGAAGTACTCTAGAATAATTTGAAGGGGTTCTTCACAAACAAACCAAAACAACCAAAACTTCAAAAAGTAGCCAATTGACGACGACTCAACCCACAATCTATGCTCAAATTTGCCACCATTACAATCTGTTTGTACTCAATTTGTACCTGCGTCAATGAAACATTCAGAATAATATAATAAAAAATACAGGGTAAACCCTAAACCCTGAAATGAATATAGAAATAGGAAGAACAGTTCATTGATTCGACATGGAAGTCGTCGCAAAGCTTCTCAATGAAGCACGAACAGAAGGGAACGATTTCGTGAGGACGAAGACCAGGGATGGTCTCAGTTAGATCGGATGTCGTGGAACTGGAATGGGAGTTGAAGAGCAGACGAGAGAGAAAGTGCCTGAAATATTATCTCTGCACCAGTGAGCACGAGCAAAAGTGCTGAAATTCCAAAAATTAAGTTTAAGTTGCTTGTTAACTACGGAGTTAATTATTATTCTAGCCATTTTCAATGTAAAATTGTCAAAGATCGAAGAAAATTCACAGCTTGGGAGAAAACAGGATTAATACCTAGCATCATACTGCATGACTGAGACAAACTTGGGAAGGAAAATGTAACTGGCAAGTCAACATTAACATCACTAATCCTAAAAATTATTCATATCCTGACCACTAGGCCGTTTAACGCAACAAATAATTAAACAAACACCTTTGTCAAATAACATAATATAAGTTAAGAGCATCATAATATCAGACATCCACACATTATATTCATCACTTAAAGGCTGCAAACACTCCTTCAACACAAGTGTACTCAGACTCAGTGAACATAAACACAGAAAACAATAAGCAATAGTCACAATGCATGAAATTGCTAATTGTAGGATGTAGCCTGACTCTAGCAACAGCATAGACATCCAAATACCAGTATCTTTGTTAGTTAGTATTGAATGCACATGCTTTCAGCAATTCCATTAATGCAAACTCTTTGAACAAGTTCAGATCTGATAATACACAAGTGGAAACAAGTGTGATAGTGAAAAGTCATTAGCTTTCGTCTTCATATGAACTAAAAAAAGTACAAAATGATGGACATGTTATATCATCAATTATAACACTCACCCATATGCTTTCCACCACAGCATTTTTGTCCATGAACCCAACATTGACTGCATAACCATTAATGCGATTGAATCTGGATCTGTGTATGATGCTCCATTGAAGGCAACAGCAAATTGGGCTAATGGCTATCACATCAATCATCCTACCCTGATTATTAATGTTTTATACGAGCATTAAAAAATAGAGTGGTTATCAAATTTTTAGAAACAAACAGAAACTATTATAAAACAGACTAATCAACTAATGCTGTATAATAACAATGGTGATCATTAGGAACAAACAATGCTCCAAAAATTCAAACAGGAACTGTTCAGTTCTGTCAAAATTACTTATCAAACAGAGACAGAAGAGAGATTCTGCAGCACAGAGATACAAGTAACAACGGATCAATCAATCATCATAAATTACTCGCGTCACACTAAAGTGTATATTGTTAAGTTACGAAGGATTGGCAATGAATGAGTCGCTGGAATTTGCAACAAAAGAGGCATCTAGGATTCATGTCCAGCTACATAGGAATCTCATCGATCATGATACTAAACACATTAGGGTACAACATGCTCTATTTTCAAAGAATTCACCTAAAAACAACGATTCCTATGGTCAAATATGGCTAAATCTTACCATAAAATTTTAACAAGTAAGATAAATTTATTCAGCAAAAGTGATCATTTAACCATGATATTTACATCTATCAAATTATTATCAAGCGATTTAATAGTAAGTAAAAAGTGCCCTAAAACTAATGTGATTTACCAACATTTTTGAGTGGATGTAAGATATAAGTGCATATTTCCTTGGGAAAAAAAAGCCTTTGAAAAGTTGAATTTAAATGAGTGATATGTCAAGTGGCATGCTGCACCGAAAACCACACCACACCGTGTTTTTTCAGATATTATTATCACTGTGGTATTGTAAATTTGTAATTTATTTTGAAAAAAAAACTTTGTTGTTTTGCCACATGATTTTCTTAATTGACATGTAAAAAGAGTCTTAAATTTCAATTTCAATTGCTTAAAAAACCAAATACAAAGTCTTCTCAAAGTTTCGTTCACTCTTCCTATTTTACTTTATTTGACGTTTGATCATACTGTGTATTTCAACCACCATTAAACTTCCCATCTTTAGGATTTCCTAATTGATGCATTCATTCATTTTCAGCAGTGAAGTAAATTACCTCAAGCTCCTCAAGAGAGAACCTCTGCCAGCCCTAACTTTCATGTTATACTTCATGTTTGACCATGAACTATGGGCGAAGAGGTCCGGCTGTAGGCCTTGGGAAGATTTCACGGCCTTCTTTTGCCTAGCTGTAATCAGATACGAAAGCGAGTCAAGATCATTTTGCCTAACAGACATTTTCAACTTTCATTCCATTAAATTAAGCGATTAACAATTACAACAACAATCTAAAATCCTAAAACAGCAACAATCGTCTGGAAAACAATAAGAGCAGAAATCGCAACCCTAGAAAAAGAGACGAATATAAATTGAGCTGAAATCGACCCAAAGCAAGGACAATCAAACAAAACAAGCAGCAGAAATCGAACCCCCAGGAAATCAAAAACTCATACATACAAACTCAAACGAAATCAAGCAAAAACAAAAGAACACGAACGAAATCATGAAAAATGAAGCTTGAAAATCGAGAGGAATTTTTACCTGATTAGGTTAGGGTTTCGGATTGAAGACTTGTGAGGCAGTGAGGCAGAGAATGAGTTAGGGTTTGCATTAGGGTTTTTTTTTTAGTTACAAGGAAATTTGGGCTCTGATATTTAAGAGCGGTTCAGAGAAAGAGAGAGGAAAGGAAAAAAAAATAGTTTTTTTTTTATTTTAAAAAAATCCTTACCGACCGAAAATTCGGTCGATACAACACCGACCGATTTAAAAATCGGTCGGTAATTATTTCATTATTTTAAAAAAAATAGAAACAAGAGGGGGGTAATTCCCAAAACATCACGACGATTTTGAAAATGGTCGTGTACCGACCGAATATTCGGTGGTGATGTTTTGGGATTTTTTTTTTTAATTTAAAATGCGGATGGGGTTGTATAAATTCAAGGGATCACCGATTGATTATCGGTCGGTGTACCGACCGATTTAAAATCGGTCCGGTAATACGACGAATTTCGTCGTAAATAAACGACCAACTGCGGTCGGTGTGGTCGTATACCGACCGATTTTCTTTCGGTCGATAATTCGGTCGGCTTATCACGATCTTG
>SNQN01000290.1:54245-65102 GCA_008642245.1 Bassia scoparia
TATAAACTACTATATACTCATATTTATAAACTATTAAATCATCTTATACTCAAGTTCAAACACAATTATAGTATACTTATCTATATTTTAAACTATCAAAATCATATTACAACATCTTATACTATAGTTATAAACTATACTTAAACTCATATTTATAACTATTAAAGCCAATACATCATCTATATTACTCATTTCAAACACAATTATGAATATATATACTCATATTTATAAACTATCAAAGCCAAAATACAACATCTTATACTCATATGTATAAACTATACTTAAACTCATATTTATAAACTATTAAAGCTAATATACATCATATATATACTATACATGTTCAAACACAATTTCGTATACTTATACTCATATTGATAAACTGCCAAAGCCAAGATACATCATCTTATACTCATAGTTATAAACTATACTTATATTCTAAACTATTTAAGCCACTTATACATCATCTTATATTAACTTGAAACACAATTATAGTAGACTCATACTCATATTATAAACTATCAAGCCAATATACATCATATATACTCATATTTATAAACTATTCAAGCCAATATACCCTACTAAAAAAGCGCCACTGCATTTGCCGTGTAAATTTATCAAAAGCGCCTTAATAAGGTTAATCAATTTTACTCAAATTTTATTATATTATTGGCTTATACTATAATAAAAGACATTTAGTGAAGGTTAACCAATGTGTTTGAGTAATATATATATTATTAATCATTATAATTCTAAAAATATTTTTTATCAAATAAAAGCTTATTTTTAAATATTGACAATTTAAAATATCAAATACTTCGTATTAATTTTGTTTAGAGCAATTTATATTTTATTTGAAAACCGAGCATGATGCTCGGGATTATCTAGTTATTAACATATGGCATAGACCACATAGTCAATGGGAATAATGAATTGTAATTTTTTTTTTAGCAACAAAGTATTACGTACTCTTAACTAAAAAAATTTATTCTAAGAATGTGAAGTCGTTACTATAAATAATTTAATTTTTTCGTAGTAAAATTTTTGTTCCAAAAAGTGACCTTTTTCATGAAACCTGCCCTTACATATTTGCGGTGGAAACTAAAATTTTACAATCCTTTTGTAACACAACAAAATTTTTCGTTTCCAAATATGTGATTTTTTGTAACACTGTATTGTTGTATAGATAATTAGATTATCGTAACAAAAACTTTTGTTACTAAAATGTCCATGAAACCGCCCATGTTTTCTTGTGGTGGAAAAGTAAAATTCATTATAGCAACAGTCTTTCGTCACAAATATACGTTGTTGCAAAAAAATTGTTTCTAAATTCAATTTTCTTGTAGTGATTAAAGGCTTAATTGAGGCATAATTGGATTGGGGTTTGATTGTTTGAAAAAATGAAGAGTGGTTTTGGGGTTGAAGTTGGAAAAATGGGTTTGAAGATGAGAAATAGCGTGAAGGTTTGTTAAAGAGAGGGAAAAATGAAATAAAACGCCTTATGATCGTGAGCGCTCCAAAATGATATTTTACTATCTTCTGCAACGATAAAGTGGAACTGTTGCTAAAGGTGTGCAAATAGATACAATTGTTGCTAAAGTATCTTTGCAACGAACTTGAAGTAAACCGTTGCTTTTTTTAATCTATTGCAACGACTTCAATTAAGCCGTTGCCTTTTCACATTAAAGTCGTTGCAATAGCCTCACCCCATTACGAAAGCTGTAATAATAATATCAACCGTGCTAAAGTCGTAGCTAAAATTTGAGCCGTTGCAAGGTCGTTGCAACAAACCTTTTTGTCTAGTAGTGGGTCTCACCCCAATGATTTAATTCTAGAAGCAATTTATCAACAAGAAATTACAGTCATCCTGACTTAGCTTTTTAGCATCAATTTCACCCCTAGAATATGTGAAAGGAAGCCTTCTTCTTTATACCCGGAGCTTGCAAGGATTTCCGCTTTGATTAGGAGTTCATATTGCAAGAGTAGAAGGCGAACTTTCGTGCATGCATGGCATTTCAGGTTGGAGGTGGCTACAAAGGTAGCCAAAGCTTTTCAAATTCAGCATAATAGACTAT
Organism: Bassia scoparia; assembly: GCA_008642245.1. Lineage (NCBI taxonomy): Eukaryota > Viridiplantae > Streptophyta > Magnoliopsida > Caryophyllales > Amaranthaceae > Bassia > Bassia scoparia. The sequence goes on from SNQN01000290.1 coordinate 56,318, forward strand.
AGCTCACCTTTCACAACAGAAAAATCACTCGGCCGACCACGTTTAACCGACGATTATCGGTCGGTAACAGGGTTTCCGACCGATAATCGGTCGGTAACAGGTGTCGCAATTCCATCGCGGTAATCTCAAGATTACGAAATTTCGGTCGTAACGTTTACCGACCGATTACCGACCGATATTGACGGAATCATTTCGAAATTTTTAGAGGGAACATAGCTTTACCGACCGATAATTCGGTCGGCATACTGACCCGATTTTTAAGCGCGTTTACCGATCGAAATATCGGTGGAAACTTTGTTTCCTCCAAAAATTGGAGGGAATAAAACTGGTTACCGACGACTGTCGGTCGGTATACCGACGCGATTTCGTAATCGGTCGGATATACCGACCGACAGATCTGGTCGGAATTGCTCAATATTATTTTTTTTTAATTAATTTCATATACATTTATGAAGCATTTACCGACCGATCTGTCGGTCGGTATATCCTGACCCAGATCGGTCGTAAATGCCATTTATTTATCTTTTTTTTTTTCCAAATAATATATATTGAATTAATTAGAAACAAAATTAATAATAATTATTATATAACCTATTAAACATATATAATTATATATAAAATTGTATAAACATAAACACTGCAATAATAGGAAACTGAGAGCGAAGGCCCATTATTATTTAGAATCAACAAAAAAAGTCGAAGGCAAAATATCTGAATACAGGCCAGAACACTTTTCATGTCAAGAAAATCCATCAAATACTTCAGCTAACCACTGACCAACAGTGGATTCAAACCTAAGCAGTTTAACTATGCAGACTAACAAATCCATTAGCATATAACTCCTAATGCATAACCATCTAACCATTATTTTTCTAGTAGCAGGTTTCATTTACGAACCCTACACTGCTCAACATGCAGAAACCAACAGAACGATGTCATTCGGTTCCAACCATTATCGAAAGTAGCAAACCCATGACAAGTCCTTCTTATTCTGCCGCTTCCTCTGATGAATAATCATTTACGATATTGATGTTTCCCTTATTGATCCAGAGTCTTTCCCTCCATCATGCTGCCACATGTTTGCAGGTTGATTCCAGCAAACTTTAATCGCCATGAATCTGCAGCTGCAGCGAGATGGATCAACACTCATTAACATTACGATAGAATCCAAGCGACATAAAGATTATAACGATAAGCACGAGGTTCATTATCTAGCAAGACGGACATAAAACTTGTATAATTAATAACAAGAATCTATCAAATTTCACTTTGGAATAATTCAAGAAATGCTAAGTAAGAACTATCCTAAAATCATCCATGCTCAACCACTATCATGGAGAGAGAGGTAACCAGAAGTTACCTTGAAAGTCTCACAGAACATGGAGGTAGAGTGAGACCTTGTAATTTCCCCAATCATTCAGGTTTTCTATGACATTTGACCTGAATTTAGCCTGTCATGAATTCGCAAGAACTGTAGTGTTTACAAAAGATCACCAGGTCATCAGCAAAGACAAGGTGATTAATCTTTAAGGATCTGCATCTGAAGTGAAACTTATACTCTTTTTGTTCCCCCGCATAATAAAGTAATCTAGTAAGATATTCCATAAAAATAACAAAAATAAGGGGGGACATTGGATCTCCTTGCCGAAGACCTCTTTTCCCTACAAAAAAACAAAGGTGGAGCCATTAGAGCACAAGGTATAGGAGGTAGTTGAAACACATTACATAACCCAAGTGATYAAGTTATGAGGGAACTGCATCGCCTTTAGAAAATTTTGTATGAAATTACAATCTACCCAGTCATACGCCTTCCTAATGTCTCTTTTTAGTAAACAATAGGAAGGAGTCGTGTGTGGTTCACCCGAGGTGCGTATGCGCCTTTTTGCTTCTGTTTTGGAGGCGAAAGTTGTTGGCGCGTGTGGTGGCACGTATTGATGCACGCGTGGCCATGGGAGCTGCGTGCAGAGGCGCGTGTGGGTGCCTCGATGTGCATGCACGCCTTTTTGCTACTGTTTTGGAAATCAGGCATGCTCAACTACTCTAACTTCGAACGGTTATAACTTCGCACTCGGTGCTCGGAATACAGATTATAATATACCGTTGGAAAGCTCTGAGTATACTTTCCAATGCAAAATGTCTCAACTGCAAATTCAGAGCCTGTAGAAAAATATGGCTCGAAGAAGGTGTCAGGGTACAAGTTCAAACACTTTAAGGCTCAACCTTCGCAAATACAACCACGCCGACACACAACAAAGCATATGTCTTGCAAATAAAAACCATGGAAACTTGAAAACACTCACAATATTTGAAAATTTGAGTGTATAAGAATAGAAAAGAAGAGAAATCAAGTTAAAAACCTATAAAAACCACCAAAAACCAACAAAACTATTATTAAATATACAAAGTGAAAAACTAATCAAAAGGCTAGTAAAACGATATCGAAAACACACAAATTGACCAAAATAAGGAAGAATAAGTGCCTAAATGTGATCATTTTTGGCACTTAACACTAAACTAGTCTAACATTTAAATACAACTTGAACAGAAAGTAGAAATAAAACTTAAAATTAAAACATGTTGATCTTTTATTTGATTGACTCTAAAAGTAATTAAAAATCAATTAAGGANTGAAGGTTAACCAATGTGTTTTTGAGTAAAATTTTATATATTTATTAATTCATTATAATTCTAAAAATATTTTTTATCAAAATAAAAGCTTATTTTTAAATATTGACAATTTTAAAATATCAAATACTTCGTATTAATTTTGTTTAGAGCAATTTATATTTTATTTGAAAACCGAGCATATGCTCGGGGATTATCTAGTTATTAACATATGGCATAGACCACATAGTCAATTGGGAATAATGAATTGTAATTTTTTTTTTGTTTTAGCAACAAAGTATTACGTACTCTGTAACTAAAAAAATTTATTCTAAGAATGTGAAGTCGTTACTATAAATAATTTAATTTTTTCGTAGTAAAATTTTTGTTCCCAAAAGTGACCTTTTTCATGAAATCCTGCCCTTACATATTTGCGGTGGGAAACTAAAATTTTACAATCCTTTTSTAACACAACAAAATTTTTCGTTTCCAAATATGTGATTTTTTGTAACACTGTATTGTTGGTATAGATAATTAGATTTATCGTAACAAAACTTTTGTTACTAAAAGTGTCCATGAAAACCCGCCCATGTTTTCTTGTGGTGGAAAAGTAAAATTTCATTTATAGCAACAGTCTTTCGTCACAAATATACGTTGTTGCAAAAAAATTGTTTCTAAATATCAATTTTCTTGTAGTGATTAAAGGCTTAATTGAGGCATAATTGGATTGGGGTTTGATTGTTTGAAAAAATGAAGAGTGGGTTTTGGGGTTTGAAGTTGGAAAAATGGGGTTTGAAGATGAGAAATAGCGTGAAGGTTTGTTAAAGAGAGGGAAAAATGAAATAAAAACGCGCCTTATGATCGTGAGCGCTCCAAAATGATATTTTACTATCTTCTGCAACGGATAAAGTGGAACTGTTGCTAAAGGTGTTGCAAATAGATACAATTGTTGCCTAAAGTAATCTATTGCAACGACTTGAAGTAAACCCGTTGCGTTTTTTAATCTATTGCAACGACTTCAATTAAGCCCGTTGCCTTTTCACATTAAAGTCGTTGCAATAGCCTCACCCATTACGAAAGCTGTAATAATATACTCAACCGTTGCTAAAGTCGTAGCTAAAATTTGAGCCGTTGSCAAAGGTCGTTGCAACAAACCTTTTGTCTAGTAGTGGGTTCTCACCCCCAATGATTTAATTCTAGAAGCAATTTTATCAACAAAGAAATTACAGTCATCCTGACTTAGCGAGAGAGATATTCCAAAGAACAAAATACAAATTAGAATTAAATAAAAAAACAATGAACAAAAAAAATGAAAGAAAAAGGAAGTACTCTAAGAATAATTTGAAGGGGTTCTTCCCAAACAAACCAAAACAACCAAAACTTCAAAAAGTAGCCATTGACGACGACTCAACCCACATCTTATGCTCAAATTTGCCACCCATTACAATCTGTTTGTACCTCAATTAGTACCTGCGTCAATGAAACATTCAGAATAATATAATAAAAAATACAGGGTAAACCCTAACACCCTGATGACATATAGAAATAGGAAGAACCAGTTAATGATTCGACATGGAACGTCGTTCGCAAAGCTTCTCAATGAGACGAAAGAAGGGACGATTTCGTGAGGACGAAGACCAGGGATGCGTCTCAGTTGATTCGGTGTGTGGAATGGAATGGGAGTTGAAAGAGACGTAGAGAGAAAGCTGCCTGAACATATTATTCTAGCACCAGTGAGCACCCGAGCAAAAGTTGCTGAAATTCCAAAAAATTCAAGTTTTAAGTTGCTTGTTAACTACGGAGTTAATTATTTATTCTAGCCATTTTCAATGTAAAATTGTCAAGATCGAAGAAAATTCCAGCTTGGGAGAAAACAGGATTATACCTAGCATCATACTGCAGACTGAGACAAACTATGGGAAGGAAAATGTCAACTGGGCAAGTCAAATTAACATCATAATCCTAAAATTATTCATATCCTGACCACTAAGGCCTTTACGCAACAATAATTAAACAAACACCTTTGGTTCAAATCAACCATAATATAAGTAAGAGATCATAATATCAGACATCACCATTTATATTCATACTTAAAGCTGCAAAACCTCCTCAACACAAGTGTCTCAGATCAAGTGAAACTAAACAAGAAAACAATAAGCATACGTCACAATGCATGAAATTGCTATTGTAGGAATGTAGCCTGAGCTTAGCAACAGCATAGACACCAAATAACCAGTATCTTTGTTTGTTAGTATTAACTGCACATGCTTTCAAGCATTCCATTAATGCAAACTTTTTGAACAAGTTCATGATTGATATACAAGTAACAAGTGTGATAGTGAAAAGTCATTACTATCGTCTTCATAGTGAACTAAAGAAAGTACAATAAATATGGACAATGTTTATCATCAATTATAACACTCACCCATATGCTTTCCACCACCAGCATTGGTAGTCCATGAACCGCTAATCATTGATCTGCATAATCCATTATGGAAGCGATTGAATATGGATCTGTGTATGATGCCCATTGAAGGCAACAGCAAATTGGGCTAATGGCAATATCAACAATCAATCATCCTTTAAACACCTAGCAGCTCTTATCTATGTTTTATCGAGCATTAAAAATAGAGTGGTTATCAAAGTTTTTTAGAAACAAACAGAAACTATTATTGAATGAGTACAGAACTAATCAACTAATGCTGTATAATAACAATGGTGATATTAGGAACAACAATCTCTCAAAAAATTTCAAACAGGAACTGTTCACTGTCTGTCAAATTCTTATCAAAACAGGAGACAGAGAGAGATTGCTGAGACAGAGATACAAGCTAACAAACGGATCAATCAATCATCGATAATAGTACTGCACCGGTCAACACAAAGTGTGGAGATATGTAAGTTACGAAGGGATTGCAATGAATGATGTCGCTGGAATTTGCAAAAGAGGCATCAGATTCATCCACACATAGGTATCTCATCGTACTGATACTAAACAACATTAGGGTACAACATGCTCTATTTTCAAAGAATTCACCCTAAAACAACGATGTCTATGTCAATATGTGCTAAATTTACCATAGAAATGTTTTAACAAGTATGATAAATTTATTCAGCAAAAGTGATCATTAGACCATGATATTTACGTCTATCGAGTAATTATTATCAAGCGATTTAATAGTAAGTAAAAGTGCCCGTAAATATACATGATAGTTTAAACTTTTTGAGTGGGATGTAAGATATACTAGGATATTTCCTTGGGAAAAAAAAGCTCTTGAAAAGTCGAATATTAGAAGTGGAGTGGAATGTCAAGTGCATGCTGCCGGACCGAAAACCCACACCACTACTGTTTTTTTCAGATTATATTATCACTCATGGTAATTGCTAAATTTGTAATATTATATTTGAAAAAAAAACTTTGTTTTTTGCCACATGATTTTCTAATTGACATTAAAAAGAGTCTTAAATTTCAATTTCAATTGCTTAAAAAACCAAATACATAAGTCTTCTCAAAGTTTCGTTCACTCTCTATTTTCACTCTTATTGACGTTGATCATCTGTGTATTTCAACCCCATTAAACTTTCCATCTTTAGGATTTCCTAATTGATGCATTTCATTCATTTTCAGCAGTGAATAAATTACCCTTCAAGCTCCTTCAAGAGAGAATCCCTCTGCCAGCCTAACTTTCATGTTATAACTTCAATGTTTGACCATGAACTATGGGCGAAGAGGTCCGGCTGTAGGCCTTGGGAAGCATCTTTCAACGGCTTCACTTTTGTCCTAGCTGTAATCAGATACGAAAGGAGTCAGATCATTTTGCTAACAGACATTTTCACTTCATTCCAATTAAATTAGCGATTAACATTACAACAACAATCTATAAATCCTAAAACAGCACCAATCGTCCTGGAAAACAAATAAGAGCAGAAATCGCAACCCTCAAGAAAAAGAGACACGAATATAAATTGAGCCTGAAATCGCCAAAGCCAGGGACAATCAAACAAACAAGCAGGCAGAAATCGAACCCGCTCACAGGAATCAAACACTCATAATACAACTCAAACGAAATCAAGCAAACAAAAAACACGACGAAATATGAAAAATGAAGCTGGAATGAGAGGAATTTTTACCTGATTAGGTTAGGGTTTTCGGATTGAAGACTTTGTAGGGCAGTGAGGCAGAGAATGAGTTAGGGTTTGCAATTAGGGTTTTTTATTTTATGTTACCAAAGGAAATTTGGGCTCTTGATATTTAAGGAGCGGTTCAGAGGAAAGGAGAGGAAAGGAAAAAAAAATAGTTTTTTTTTTATTTTAAAAAATCTTACCGACCGGAAATTCGGTCGATATCAAACCGAGCCGATTTAAAATCGGTCGGTAAATTATTTCAATTATTTTAAAAAAAAATAGAAACAAGGGGGTTAATTTCCCAAAACATCACACGATTTTTGAAATGGTCGTGTAAGACGAATATGGTCGGTGATGTTTTGGGAATTGGTTTTTTTTTAATTTAAAATAGCGGATGGGGTTGTTTGTATAATTCAACAGGGATACCGATTGATTATCGGTGGTGTACGACGATTTAAAATCGGTCCGGTAATACGACCGAATGTGTCGGTCGCGTAAAATAACGACCACTGCGGTCGGTGTCGGTCGTTAAACCTAAGGACAGGATTTTCTTTCGGTCGATAAGTTCGGGTCGGCTTATCACGATCTTGGTGTTTAAAAAAGATCACAGGTCATAGCAAAGAACAAGCGTGATTAATCTTAAGGATCTGCATCTGAAGTGAAACTTATACTCTTTTTTGTTCCCTCCGCATAATAAAGTAATCTAGTAGATATTTCCATAAAATTAACAAAAATAAGGGGGGACATTGGATCTCCTTGCCGAAGACCTCTTTTCCCTACAAAAAAACAAAGGTGGAGCCATTGAGCACAAGGTATAGGAGGTAGTTGAAAACACCATTACATAACCCAGTGATAAAGTTATGAAGGGAACTTGCAGGCCTTTAGAAATTTTTGTATGAAATTACAATATACCCAGTCATACCCTTCTATGTCTCTTTTTAGTAAACATAGGAAGGAGTCGTGTGTGGTTCACCCGAAGGTGCGTATGCGCCTTTTTGCTTCTGTTTTGGAGGCGAAAGTTGTTGGCGCGTGTGGTGGCACGTATTGATGCACGGTGGCCATGGGAGCTGCGTGCAGAGGCGCGTGTGGGTGCCTCGATGTGCATGCACGCCTTTTTGCTACTGTTTTGGAAATCAGGCATGCTCAACTACTCTAACTTCGACCGGTATAACTTCGCACTCGGTGCTCGGAATACAATTATAATATACCGTTGGAAAGCCTTGAGTATACTTTCCATATGCAAAATGTCTCAACTGCAAATTCAGAGCCTGTAGAAAAATATGGCCGAAGAAGGTGTCAGGGTACAAGTTCAAACACTTTAAGGCTCAACCTTCGCAAATACAACCCACCGACACAACACAAAGCATATGTCTTGCAAATAAAAACCATGGAAACTTGAAAACACTCACAATATTTGAAAATTGAGTGTATAAGAATAGAAAAGAAGAGAAATCAAGTTAAAAACCTATAAAAACACCAAAACCAACAAAACACTATTAATTAAATATACAAAGTGAAAAACTAATCAAAAGGCTAGTAAAACGTATATCGAAACACACCACATTGACCAAATAAGGAAGAATAAGTGCCTAAATGTATCATTTTTGGCCTTAACACTAAACTAGTCTAACATTTAAATACAACTTGAACAGAAAGTAGAAATAAAACTTAAAATTAAAACATGTTGATCTTTTATTTGATTGACTCTAAAGTAATTAAAAATCAATTAAGGAGAATAACTCTATTATATAACCAAGGGGAGACATGGAGATATAACCTCTATTATATGAAAAATATAATTTTACCCTAATTTTACTTTTGCAAAAAAAAGAGTAAAACTATTGAAACCTTTTTATTCTCCTAATTTATATTTATTATAAAATTACCTTAATCAATTAAAAATTCAACATTAATTGATTCTTAAAAGTAATAAATACATTCTTCCATTAGCCTTTAATTGAAGCCCTCATTGATAATCAATTAAAAAATGTCAATCAATCAATAAATTCCTTTAATACAATATATGTCAATAACATGATTATTTCCTTTTTCATTC
>SNQN01000290.1:65670-115923 GCA_008642245.1 Bassia scoparia
CTTTTTAGCAATCCAATTTCACCCCTAGAATATGTGAAAGGAAGCCTTCTTCTTTATACCCGGAGCTTGCAAGGATTTCCGCTTTGATTAGGAGTTCATATTGCAAGAGTAGAAGGCGAACTTTCGTGCATGCATGGCATTCAGGTTGGAGGTGGCTACAAAGGTAGCCAAAGCTTTTCAAATTCAGCATAATAGACTATAGCTCACCTTTCACAACAAGAAAAATCACTTCGGCCGACCACGTTTACCGACCGATTATCGGTCGTAACATTATCCGACCGATAATCGGTCGGTAACAGGTGTCGCAATTCCATCGTCGGTAATCTCAAGATTACGACGAATTTCGGTCGTAAACGTTTACCGACCGATTTACCGACCGATATTGACGGAAATCATTTCGACCAATTTTTAGAGGGAAACATAGCTTTACCGACCGATAATTCGGTCGGCATACTGACGATTTTAAGCGTCGTTTACCGATCGAAATATCGGTGTAAACTTTGTTTCCCTCCAAAAATTGGAGGAATTAAAACTGTTACCGACCGATCTGTCGGTCGTATACCGACCGATTTCGTAATCGGTCGGATATACCACCGACAGATCGGTCGGTAATTGCTCAATATTATTTTTTTTTAATTAATTTCAATACATTTATGAAGCATTTACCGACCGATCTGTCGGTCGGTATACTCCGACCACAGATCGGTCGTAAATGCCATTTATTTATCTTTTTTTTTTTCCAAATAATATATATTGAATTAATTAGAAACAAAATTAATAATAATATATATATAAACCTATTAAACAATATAATTATATATAAAATTGTATAAACATAAACACTGCAATAATAGGAAACTGAGAGCGAAGGCCCATCTAGTTATTTACGAATCAACAAAAAAAGTCGAAGGCAAAATATCTGAATACAGGCCCAGACACTTTCATGTCAAGAAATCCATCAACATACTTCAGCTAACCACTGCACCAACAAGTGGATTCAAACCCTAAGCAGTTTAACTATGCAGACTAACAAATCCATTAGCATATAACTCCTAATGCATAACCATCTAACCATTATTTTTCTAGCTAGCAGTTTCATTTACGAACCCTACAACTGCTACAACATGCAGAAACCAACAGCAACGATGTCATTCGGTTCCAAGCCATTATCGAAAGTAGTCAAAGGCCCATGACAAGTCCTTCTTAGTTCTGCCGCTTCCTCTGATGAATAATCATTTACGATATTGATGTTTCCCTTATCTGATCCAGAGTCTTTCCCTCCATCATGCTGCCACATGTTTGCAGGTTGATTCCAGCAAACTTTAATCGCCATGAATCTGCAGCCTGCAGCAGAGATGGATCAACACTCATTAACATTACGATAGAATCCAAGCGAACATAAAGATTATAAACGATAAGCACGAGGTTCATTATCTAGCAAGACCGGACATAAAACTTGTAAATTAATAACAAGAATCTATCATAATTTCACTTTGGAATAATTCAGAAATGCTAAGTAAGAACTATCCTAAAATCATCCATGCTCAACCACTATCATGGAGAGAGAGGTAAACCAGAAGGTTACCTTAGAAAGTGGTCACAGAACATGGAGAAGAGGTGGAGACCTTGTAATTTCCCCAATCATCAGGTTTTCTATGACATTTGACCTGAATTTAGCCTGTCATGAATTCGCAAGAACTTCATTAACTTTCTATTCATTAGTCAATCAATTACTGTGATAATTATTGATAAAAAAATCTCATAAAAATATCAATTTCAATTTCTTAATGGGTATAAAAACTACTCCGCACTCACATTGTTTCATTCATTCTACAAACAAAAAGTTCTTTTCTCTTATGTTATTCTCCAATTCTAATGTTGTACTGTTGTGTTTGTAACTACTTTTCTAATAGATATTGTTATTTATTTGTCATCCTTATGCTAATGTTTTTATTTAAATTTTTTATACAATAGAAAAATTCATTATGAAGATTAATATTTTAAACGATTAAATTTGAGTATTAAGGAAATCAATCAATAAATAAATATACATCGCATGCATCGCGTGCAAATTAGGCTAGTAACACGTATTGAAACTATCAAGGCGTCATGTTGAAGGTGTTTGCATTTTAGATTGTTCGTTACGAAATGAGCTGATTGTGACATTATTAAGTATTATTCTTTATACATTGTACAGGAAGAATATAAGAAGATTAGAGTTCTAAAGGGTGAAAATGGTGATAATGAGCCATTGGAATGGAAGGATTACAAATCAATGCCCTTCACTCAATGTGTAAGTCTTAAATTACATGTAATGCTTAACTTTACAGTTACAAAAAGTACGACTTCCTCCGTTTTCAATTAAGCAACAAATGGCCTTGCACGGTTTCCAAAAAGAAATTTCTACAGTAACACTTAACAAGGGTTATGGGTTTTTGATAAAATTAATAAGGAGAGAGAATGTGGGCCTATTGGGCGTAAAGTGTAAACCACAACCAACCACAACCGACACTATCAACCCCTTAAAAACACCACCACTATCCAACACCAACTCAATCTCCTCAAAATGACCACAACCTCCTGCTCTTTCCTCAACSACCGTAACCYCTTTCTGTTTCATCAACCAACGCACCAACGACAATCGACAGCARWAGCCAAGTAAAAAACACAACCACCAGCTAAGGTGGAAACCACTAGCCACGACCACCTCAATCTTCTTGTCTCTCCTCAAAACCACCATAACCTCCTCTTTCCTCGACCAACACACTAAAAACCGCCGAAACCACTAGAATACCAGCATAAACTCAAATCTACAAGAAAAAATAAACAGAAGATGATCAGTACGGTGAAGGTGACAAATTATGGTGATGGTCCTATTGGCAGAGAAAGGAATAGAGTTGTGCTCGTTGGGTATTAATGGTGGTTTTGGAGGAGAGAGAGTAGTGGTTGTCGGGACTTGGTGGTGGTTTTGGAGGAGAGAGAGTAGTGGTCGTCGAGGATTTGGTGGTGGAGATGGTGTTGCGGTTGGGATTTGCTAGTGGTGTTGAGGTAGAAGATGGTGGTGGTTGTGGTAGAGGTTAAAGGTGGTGGTTTTGGTTCAAAAGAGAGAAAGAGGAAACGGTTGGCTAGTTGCACGTAGTTGATGTGTGGAGATCATTAGTTTTAGAACTGTCTTTGATTAATAAATATTTGTTTTTATTAACATTAAGTAGTGTAATTTGTAATGTTTAATCATTATTGGTAAGGAGAAAGTTGTAAATTTAAGGTGAAAAAGTTTGCGAAAAATAATTTTTTTTAGTTTGTTGCAAGTATTTGTAAATTTCCTAAAAAGCTAATTGTTGCATGTAATTAAAAACGGAGGAAGTATCTATATTTTGCATATAAAATGATGTAAAGATAAGAAAATATGTGGAGAATAAGTCAACCTTTTAGAAGTCTGTTTGTTTTAGATTAATCTTTCTTTTAACTAAAAATAATTCTTTAATAGGAGAATTTATTAGTACAACATAAAAAAGTATTCCATCCGTTACAATTTAATTGCAACACTTGTATTTGGGGAGATTCCTAGGTAAATTTTTCTAATTACCGATRAAACTTAATTAACCAACATCAACACTCTTAACACACCACTCATATATCCAACCTACAAAAACCCCAATACAACACCACTTTCCACTCAAGCCACCAAATCGCCACCACTGCTCGAGCCAAACCACCCAGCTACCACTTACCAAATCGRCGCCACTTGATCCAACCACCCATGCTTTCCATTACTCCTCAACATCCTCCTCTTCGCTCTCTCCTCCCACCACCCCTCCACTCGCAACCCCATTTGCAACCATTCTTCATCCTCTCGCAACCCAAATCACGACACTCCTCCTCTCATAACCAATCACCAAATCGCAACCCCATCKAAACCCTAACTCTCATGAAGATCTGAGTTCGAAAATTGGAGAATGGACAATCATAGTTTGAGGATTAATTGGGAAAATTGCAAGTATGGTGGTTTCGAGAAATAATTGGGCAAATCGCAAGTGTGGTGGTTGCGATGATTTGGTGGCTGTGATTTTGAGGTTGTCGCGATGCTTATGATGGAGAGGTGGTCGCGATGATGGTGRGGGTGGTTGCAATCTTAGTGGGTAGTTGCGGTGGATTTTGGTGGTGTAGGGTTTGGGTAGGGTGGTTGATGAGTGTTGATTAATTGATTAAATTAGGTTTGGTGAATGATAAATAAGGAATGATTAATTATGTGATTGTATAAGTTATTAACGGTATAAATGTCATTTCACTAATAAAAATTTGCCAAAAATGGAAAGAAGGGAAAGTGTTGCAAATAATATCTAACAACCATTTTTTAGAAAGTGTTTCAAATAAAATGTAACACAGGAGTATCTATCCTTCCCATATGCAAAGACGTTAAGGTAGAGAAAAATTGTCAAGAACAACTGAACCTTTTAAGAGTTTACTCATTTTAGGTTTAATTTTTTTTAATCAACTAGCCTTTTTCTATTCGATTTCATGCTCTAATAATAGTATTTTATTTCCAGGTTATTACAGAAACACTGCGAATTTCGAATATTGTCGGAGGCATATTTAGGCGTACCCTATCAGATGTGCAAATTAATGGTAATTTCTCATCATTCCTTGTTACCTGACCTGAAGCTGAAGGGTAATATGGGTACATGGTAAATTATGTGATTGAAATTCTTTTACATAAAGAAGAAACTAGTTGGCTTGATTCTTATTAATGCAAACACCCTGAATAAATAAGGCTCCATTTGGTTAGGTGTAAAATATTTTCAATATAAAATGATTTTTATGGAATATAGTTTTCCATAGAATTTTTTTTAATAGAAACAACTTTATATTGTTTGGTTGTACGTAAAAAAAGTGATGGAAAAATAAAGGAAAATAAAGGAATCCAAAAAGGTAGTTAGGGAGAAGTTTACAAAAGAAGGGAGAAAAATAATATTCCTTTCATTTTAAATGGAATATAGTTTTCTATGATTGTAAGGGAAATTCTATGTTGGAACATTTATACATAAATGGACGTTGAGCAATTGGAATTTGGAGGTGATTTTTTAAGACAATCATGGCAAAGGGTTCTCTAAGGACTGTTTGGGCTTAAACTCCCATTTGGATCAAAATTAAGCAAAGTGAACTTTAGGAGACAGTAGCAAATCGTGCCGTGCGGAAGAAGTGGGCGATGCGCAAATTGGCCAGGCGCATTGCCCAAACTAGGTTCGCACCACGCGGACTGCTGCTGCTCGTCATTTAATTCACAATACATTTTGATCTTTTGCCCGTTGATGATTTCGTTCATTGGGAGCCTTCGTAATGCATTATTATGATGTTTTAATTATAATAGYGCTGTTAGATATCAATTGATATGAGATTAAAGTGGTTTAAATCACAATAAACTCAAATTGATTCWGCTTGATTATGCATTGATTTTGAGGGTTACAACCTCAAATGTGGCTGTTTGAATTGCTTCTAAGTGCCTATAAATAGTTGRACTTGATTCATTTTCTATGTACATAGAAATATCTTAAGCTTTCTTGCTTTTTACTTGTTTTCTCTATGAAATTTCTTGCAAACTTTTCCTAGAGTGTTCATTACAAATTACTCACAAAGTTTCTTTTCTGAATTCACTTTGAAGATCAACAGAGTGAGTTGGTCTCTCCATTGTATCTCATTAGTTATTTCGTGGTAACCTATTCATACTATAGGGACGAAATTAAACTAATAGGTAAGCGTAGTTTTCGTGCCTTGGAGTGAATYTCCGACTCTTTCCTCTTATCTAATTTCTAACAATCTATTAGTTTAATTTTCATTTTCTATTTCGGATATGGCATCATCACTCAASCACCTGGCTTTGAACATCCAAAATGAAAATTTGTGACTCCCTCCACCTTTTGTGACTCAACTCTCAAGGTCAAAGGTCTTTCTGGGTTATAACATATAGGCTAAAGGTTGGGTGAGGAATAAAGTATATGGCTTGTGGTGGTATACRTACACAAGTGAAGTTTACAAACAACAAACCAAACTTTGGGGGTTGAAGTGCCCCAATTCACATCACTTGTTTTTGCATGSACTTGGGAATAACTTTGCAATTCTAATACATTTCACTTACACACTCTACAACACTTGGAGGCTTTATACACTTAGCCTATACAAACTCAAAAACCACACTTCACTTTTCTTCTAAAGGTAAAAATATGTGAGAATTTGGCTAAGAGGTACGTAATGTGTCTAACAAGGATAGGAAAGCTCAAAGGGGTGCAAAAGGTAAACGAAAACCCTAAATTTGTTCCCAAATACGTATGTGGWAAAGGAAATAAAAAGGTAAATGAAAAAGGGAAAAACATGTTGAACCCAAAACCCGAAATGAATGCCTTATCACTCCTCAAGTAGTTCGGTCTAGATCTCGGAGAATCACAAACAAATAGTTAAGGAAGGAGACTAGTGCAAACACTCATTTTTTGTGGAATTTTGACTTGTATTTGCCTACTTGGCTCTAAAAGAATTCACATAACTCATAACGTCTCAATTTATAAACAAGAATCACCAATCTAGGTTTCCTATCATTTACCAAGCTATGCCCGGCTTGGCTAGAAAGCTCACCACCGTGAAAGTATATGATGACTTGCTTGTAAAGCATGCCAATCAAATAGATTCCTAGGAAGAGAACTTCATGACTTGGATTTTGAAAAGAGTAGTGATTTTGGAAATTTTAGACCTTTCAAGCCTCTTGGTTAAGAGAAAAATGAGTTTCTTAAAACTCAAATCCCATCCAATATCCATATCCATTACACAAAACATAATTTACCACTTTGCCTTGAAAACCAAAAAGAAAAAAASATTGAAAAGAAAGAAAAACAAAAGGAAAAGCAAAGGAAAATGAAAATATTTTTGGCCTTTTTTGCATTTTTTCGATTTTTTTGAGCCTTTTCCAACTTTGTACCTAAAAACACAAAGGCACATAACACATATATACAAACACAACAATAAATAGGAAAATCCTAGGAAAATAAGGAAAAACTTGGAGATACGATTTACACTACAATCCTTATCATCCCCTTATCAACTCCAAATCAACTTGACCAAAGTCAAGGACACTACATGTAAACCTCAAGGGGAAATCCAACAACCGCCGTGAAAACAAATAAAATAAAATCATCGTAGGGACAACCCCTACTAAGCCGCAAGCACATAAAACCCAAAGATAGTATCACCAAGTGTAAAAGAAAAATCGTAGAATCTAGCCACATAAATTACAATAAATAAAGAGATGGAGTTAGAGAAAACTTACAAAGCCGCATCCCAAACAATCTAAGCATAAGAGCCCCAAAACCGGGCTCACATCAAAGCTTCGGCTCCATAAGCAAAAACCAACTCCAAAACACAATAATACAAAAACTAAATATATACACAACCAAGCAACGAAAAGTGACGCATTTGTGGAACTTTCCCCCTCAACTAAAATGGAACTCCGTCTCGGAGTTCAAAAAAGAACAATAAGGGAAGGAAAAGTTTCACAAATGCGCACTAGTCTTGATCCTCCTCATTTTGAGTGTTGGGTGGCGGATTTGGACGAAAAGGCCAACCACTCAAATCATACCCTGCCACYATATGTGGTTCTTGGGTATAGGTGTGGCTAGGCTCCCAATCGTAGCGGAGAGAGGTAGGAGGACCATGAGGTTCCCAACCACCATAGCAGTTGGGAGGAAAGTTATAATAAGGATCGGTCATCCTATCTCTCTCTTGCGCTACGGGGTTGTAAGGATAAAAAGGATCCCCTTTACAATGACAACCTCTTATTTAATGGTAATCAAAGGGAGGGATTACTCAATATTTAGGGGCGTTGGTATCCAACGTCCCCGGGCCTTGCCAATAGGGGTAAACTCCCCCCTCACGGGCAATTGAATTGCCATCGTCGTCCATTATCTCCAGAGTCCAATTTGGGAGAGGTCCCAATTGGGCCGAGGATTGTGGATAATTGTGGTAAGGGGCACGAATACCCTCATCCACATCCTTTTGAAAMTTTTGAAATTTGGAGTAGGATGCGGTGGCAAAAACTGTTTCATTTGCCTTATGAAGCCTTTTAACACTTTTAAACATGTCATCAAATTTCATAAGAAATTCTTTTTGAAGGTTCATAGTAGATTGAGTAGTAGTAGTAGTAGTAGAAGAAGAAGGAGGTTTAGAAGATATACCTCCCTCCATATCGGAGGGGGGACAAGGTCGTCGACGTTGCCTTAGTTGGGCATAGAAGAGGTCCTCCTCCACTTGTTGTTGTTGTTATTGGAGTTTTTCGGGAGTTAGAGGTGGGGCGGAGTTGAGCGGGCTAGCTCTAAAAGGAAGGGGAGGAATGGGGCAAACACCTCTATTCGCACCCATCCTAGCCTCATGCTCGGAGCCATAGAGATCCTCCACCGGAATTGTTTCACAAGGTAGAAGGCACCATGGAATTTCGTGGACCTTCCACATGTCCTTCTTGTTGTCGTGATAGTGGAGGAATTTCATTTAGAAGCACTCATCCCTATCCAAGTAAGCATGAGTGGAAAGGGGAACCAACCCGACATATACGTCTCTTTTCCGCAAGATACGAAAAGCAAGAAATGAAATCAACCCCCCACATTGAGGCCCCTTGACGGCCCTCCGAACAATATAGAGCTCGATCGTGGTAATTTTCCCAATCTCATGCCTAGAAAAGAAGATRGGGGCAAAAATCCCGGTGGCAGTAGTGGATCCCCGCATGAATGATCTCGGAGGAGCGCGAATTGTTGTAGAAATTCGCRACTCCCCAAGTAAACTCGCTCCAAAAGGTTTGTTGCTTGAACCCCTAGACCGATGAATAATTCTTCAAATTCTTTATTTGGGTCGAAGGATCGAACCCAAGAAGTTGTTTCACTTGTGTAATGGTCAACGTGTAGGTTTTGTTGAACATGCGAAAGCGAACCYTGTCACCCTCCTCATTGTAGGTGAAGCTCGATATGAACTCGAGGGTGAGTTGAGGATAAGTAAATGGAGGAAGAATTCCCTCCGGGTCTTCTCAAAGACTTGAGGCACGTACTTGGCGGGGATTTGAACATTCAAAAGTGAGCTTAGCCCCACATTCGCCAAGAATGACTCCACATGAGTCGTAATCCCGAATTACTCGTAAGTATGAGGATGGCAAAAGGATGTGGTGTTGATCCTCCTTGCTCAGAAAGAATTGACCCGGTCCAAGTACTCTCCACTTTCCTGGATGTCATAGGCTCYAGGCATCATTGGTGGCGGTGCGTGCTTTCTTTGAGGAGGATTTTTGGCTAAAAATATTGAGGCCCGACATTGTGTATAAGTACATACAAGCCAAATAGAAGAAAAAGGGTCAAGCAATTATCAAATGGTATAAGAAGATCAAAAGCTCACAACAACAACTCTCTCAAGTGCAAGATTAATCAACCAACAACAACTCTTTTCATCACAAGGACCTAATGCAAATAAATTAAATAAAAAAAATAAATAAAGAAAGAAAAAGCTCAATCAAGATAAAATTATCACCTCACTCAAGATAAACTCGCAAAAGAAATTTTATCACCTCACTCAAGATAAACTAGCAAAAGAAATTTTCTAACAATTTACAAAAGAAATTCTCTTATTTTATCACCTCACTCAAGATAAACTCGCAAAAGAAATTTTCTTCCAAAATTATCTTAAAAGAACAAAATTCAATATATAAAATCATTCCCAATCAAAAACAAAAAGGTATGAATCATACTAATACAAGTTCAACAATTTCGTTTAAAAATAAAAAATCCTCTCTTTTTATTTTTGGCCAAATTTTCTGTTTTTTTCTTCTTTTTTCCGTATTTTCAATAAAATCCTCCTTCAATTTTTTCGGATTTTTTGTAATTTCTCACCCTTTGTTTTTTTGTTTTCAAATCTCACTAGTAACAAAGAGATGGGAATGTAATTTTGAACTTGAATTAGTATAAAAATACAAAAATTTAAACTAAAACTAACAAAAATCAAACATACTAACAAAAATCAACCAAAAATTCAAACCCTAACTTACAAAGAAATCACAGAAAAACTACTTCAACAAAGAAATTTCTCACTTGAAGTAAACAACAAAACTCACATGAAAAACATACAAACTTCACAAATATACAAGAAAACTCAAGTAATTATCAAACTATACACATGGAAAATCATGGCAAAACATGAAAAATTAACAAACCAAGCATCCAAATTTAATAACAATTCTAAAAAATGATTAAAAGAAGGGATTAGAGAATGTTACCAAGCTTGAAAACCAAAAATTTGAAAGATTTGCTAAGCCTCAAGCAAAAACCACTTAATTCCAAAGTGACCTAAAATGAATATTAATTGAGGGGAAATGTAAAGGAAGGAATTTTGTGAAGTTTGGTGAAAATTTTGTGTGATTTGGTGAAGAATTTGATATTGTGTTGAGAATTTAGTGAGTTAAAAGGATTTGAAGTTGATGAATGTTAATGAAAATGGGTTTGAGTTTGAAATTTTTGAGGAATAAAATATGAGTATTAATGAATGAAGTGTAGTGAAAAAGAAAAGACAAAAGGAAGGATAAGGGGGGAAAGGGGGACGTGTGAGGTGGTGTGAGTTAAGGTGGGTAGGGGAAAAAGAAAAAAAGGGGAAAAAGGAAGGGGAAAAAGAAAAGGAAAAGAAAAAAGAAAATTGGAAGAAAGGAAGAAAGAGGGAAAACATGGGAATGGGATTTTTTTTTAAAGAAAAGCAAACTCTCTTAATTTTTATTCCCACAAAAGTTGTTATCCTCTTTTTGTTACTCTGTTATTTTCACCCCTTTTTTATGGGAAATTCTATATGGTATACCCCCGTTTTCTTTTTTTTCTACGTGGTAAGCTTTTAGAAAAAACAATGTACATGGTAGACTTGAACATTTAATTATTTGGTTATGATAGACTTTTTCGTCTTAAATTAATAAAAATGTTAGTTTGGGGCACAATTGTTATTTGTTTATGTTTTACTTTATGTCAATCCAAGTAACATTTTTCATCATTTGAGCGATATTTCTTATCTTTTAAGTGAAATCTTACCTCACGGATGAATTAGTGCTAATCATGAGAATTTGCAATCAAAACATGATAAATCTCATCTTGGTTAACATAACTAACCATAACAAACATAGGTTAACATAAACTAACAACAATTAATCCCCTGACTATGATATTTATAAAATTTAAGACGAAAAAGTCTATCATAAACAAATAATTAAAAGTCCAGGTCTACCATGTATATTGTTTTTTGTAAATGCTTACCATGTAGAAAAATGAAAAACAGGGGTTTACCATATAGAATTTCCCTTTTTTATTGGGAAATTCTATATGGTAGACCCCAGTTTTTACTTTTTCTACATGGTAAGCTTTTTGAAAAAAAATGTACACGATAGACCCCAGTTTTTACTTTTTCTACATGGTAAGCTTTTTGGAAAAAAAATGTGCCCGGGAAATTCTATATGGTAGACCCCAGTTTTTAAACAACTCCAAAATTTTTCAAAAATCTTACCATGTAGAAACAGTAAAAACTGGGGTCTACCAAATAGAATTTCCCTATTTTTTTTTGTAAAAATTTGGAACCCTTTTAAAATTCAAACAAAGGGCCCCAAATCAAAACAAAAATCAATCATACACCTCCAATAAACCAAAACAACCATCGACATCACAAAACACACCTTCCAACACTCAAACTCACAAAAATCGAAAATCAAAAACCAAAAAACACAAGTATAGAAACAAAAACAAAACTCAACACATACCAAGCACACAAACAAAAAGTCCTTAGCAGATGGCCTAAAACACAAATACAAGAGAAAAGTGGCCGAAGCCCTCGGGGTGCCTCCTCGGAGCGCTTCTTTAACGTCACTAGCTTGACGCATTAATCCCATCAAGGGGGTCCCTCAACACTAGCAAATGTAGAAGTTCACTAGGCACTTGAACATAATCATCATGCAAATAGATCAAGAAATCATCAAGAGAAGTTTTAGAAGAGAATTGAGCACTCCTCAAGTACTCATAGAGGATTTTCTCCTTTTTCATACCGTTTTGGCCCCTAGAGACTTGATCAAAAGCGGGAGTGCCCAAGCTAAACACCTTACCATCTGTCTCAACACTTGAGAGCGGATAATCACAAAGTCGCACTAGTATAAAAAGGGTTAGCGTCAAGCATACTACCAAGCAAATCACAAGGATGAGAAGAATAATCAATCATATTGCACTTACCACCAAGTGACTTAGCAACCCCTTTCTTACGAAAGGTTACCTTTTCCTTGTCCAATGTGAAGCTAATGGTGCCTTGCTTGACATCAATACAAGCATCGGGGGTGGCTAGGAAAGGTTCCCCAAAATCAAAGAGATATCGGYGTTACTTGTCACATTTAGCACCACAAAGTCATTTCTAAACAGATGACCTTTCTTACCAACTTTGAGAATCACGTTTTCGGCAACTCCAACCCGGACTCGGTTGGTGCCATCCGAAAATTGCACGGTAGTGGTGMTAGATTTGAGAGTAGTGAGGCCTAACTTTAGGAACACAAGGTATGTCATGATACTAATCCCCGCACCCAAATRACTTAAGGCATCCTTAACTAGGACACCATTGATTGTGCAAGGGATGGAAAAAGTTCCCGGGTCCTTAAGCTTCTCTAGAATCACTCTTGGGACATCAATTTTCTTTTCTTGCTTGCTCTTTGCCCCTTGTTTTGAATCCTCTCCAAGGAATTGGGAGAAGTTGGGCATCTCACACTTCGCTCCCTCGGGTGAAAGTTAAGAATGATGGGCTTGGAGCATTTGGAAGAACTTCCTAAACATAGAGTCTAGGAATTGCTCCGGGTTTGGCATTTTGGAAATGAATTTTAAGCTCAAAGGTTTTTGCTTAAGTGCCTTGACCTTATTCCTAGCACTCTTGTTTTTTTCTCTCTTCTTCTTCTCCGCAACTTCAACCTTTTTGTCCTTGGTTTCGCTCATGCGGTCAACCTCACCATCATTCATCGCTTTCACTTCCTTTGGTTTTTCACTCACCTCTCCTTCATCGACCTTTTGTTTCTTAACACTTTCTCCTTGGTCGCTCTTTTCTTGCTCATTGATTCACTCTCTCAATGGCTCTTTCTCTATTTCACCCTTCAAATCACCCTTCACACCAACTCCCTCATCCTCCTTTGATTTCATCATGCGTACTCCATCATTTCTAGCATTGGAGTTACTTGGTTAGGATGGTTGGATGTACTTYGGTGTTTGTTGGGCTAGGTTGGCCATGTTTCCGTCAAGAGCTTTCAATTTTGCTCGAAATTCTTGCTTGTCCTCTTTCTGGAACTCTTGGCCTTGAGGGTGTTGAATGATAGGAATGTTTTGGTTTTGAGTGGGAAGTTGGTGGAAATTTTGTTGGTTTTGATTGTTGTTGAAATGGGTGGAACTTGGTTTCCACTTGGCCCTATGAATTGCCCTTGCATGCACCCTTGGAAATTGGGGTGTTGGTAGTAGGGATTTGGTTGAGTAGCTTGGAAAGGGGCTTGGGTATGGGAATTGGCAAATCCACCATTGTTTGCTTGGTACCCAAAGTTAGGGTTGTTACCCCTAAACCGCCTTGCCATTGGGGGGTTTGGAATTTTGTTGCCAAAACCATAGCTTTAATTCAAAAAGTTTTGGTTTTGGTAACCAAATCCTCTTTGATTGAATTGCCTTTGGTTACCAAATACATTTCCAACTTGAGGGCCGAAACCCCATTGGACAGAGTTGTTTTGGTAGCCAAAGCCATTCATTTGGCTTGGTTGTAGGGGGGCCCTCATTTGCCCAAAAGCATTGGGGTTGCCACCAAACCGTGGCCTTACTCCATTATCTCCCATCTAATTGCATTACTCAACATCAAAATCACAAGGCATTTCATCAACATAGTTTTCATTAATCAAAGACACATTTTAAACATGACAATAAAATGATCGTAGGCACCACAATTGTTACAAAACATAACACCAGTAGGCATAGAATTGTAGATTTGAGGCTTTGACTTACCTTGGCCCTTAAGAATGGCGGGTGGAGTCTCTTGAGAGGAGGAGATTCCCCCACTTCTTAAGTGATTTCTCCACAATGGCTTTGATTCACTTTATAAGCTTATTTACCACTTCACCTTCACCAAGTGAGTGGATCGTGCCTTTGCTTTGCCTTGGGGGAGCTCTCTCACCCTCTTGCCAAGTGGCATAGTTATCAACAATCTCCTCAATAATGCCCTCAATCTCATCTTCGTTTTTGTTCATGATAGGACCTCCGACTCCGGCATCCAAACTCCTTTTTCTTGAGTTGTTCAAGTCCATATAGAATGTTTAATACAAATGCCATTATAGGATTCCGTGATGGGGGCATACCCTTTGATATTCCTCAAACGTCTCCCATGCTTCGGATAATGTCTCATCCACTCGTTGCACAAACCCTTGCAAGTTGGCCCTTATCTCAGTCGTTTTCCTATGTGGATAAAATTTATGCATAAAGACATTTGTTGTCTCCTCCCATGTGGTCAAGGAGTTAGGCTTCACTTCCTTCTCAAGTCAATCCAAAGCCTTACCTAAAAGAGAAAACTCAAACAATTTTAGCCTCAATACTCTTGGCTAACCCCATTCACCTTGATTGTGTCAATGTACTTCTCAAWATCCTTGAGATGTTTGTGTGGGTTTTCACTCTTAAGTCCATGGAAGGGTCTAGATTCCATCAATTGAATTAGGTTGGGTCTTATCTAGAAATTTCCCTCAATGTTGGGTAGGACTATGGCTTCGGTAGTTGCATAAGAGCCGGGAGTTCCCAAATCCTTTAACGGTCTTGCCATGACTTCAACTCTTTCTTTTTCAATCTCAGACTCTTCAACTTCCTTTTCACTCTCACTGGAATTTTCAAAATCCTCTTCGTTCTCTATCTCTTCTCTAGCCTTAGAACCCATCTTTCTCGCTTTTCAAATTTTTGTCAAAGTCCTCTCAATCTCGGGATCAAGGTCTAGAACAAAAGTTTCGCTACTTTTCATGTAGAGAAAATTGCTCAAATTGAAACAAAAGCAACTTCATGTGAAGTTGGAAAATCTTTTTGAGTTTTTGTTTTTATGAAAAGCAATAAAACCAAACCTAGTTTTCWAAAACTTAAGCACTTTGCCTTCCCCGYCAACGGTGCCAATTTGACGGGCCCTCCACCAAGGGTCATTGAAATAAACCGAGGAGGAGGCTATCAAACAAAATTTATAAACCTAAACCTAACACTACACAAGTGTAGTGGCAAGTCAAGGGTTGATCCACAAGGAAGGCTAGAGTAAGTACTTAAGCAAATCAATTAAGTTTAGGATGATTAAAAGTAGAATTGTGGTTTTTGAAAGCTTAGAGTAGAAGTAAACTTGAAATGAGGGTTTTGAAATAAAAAATGCACAAACACTTAGGAATACTAGTTTGCCCAACTATATAATAGGTAAATATGCCAATCAAATTAATAATCTCAATTTCAACATTAAGGGTAATTGTGATCTTAATTTAGCAAATTTTTTGGAATCATTTCCCAAGTCATCCAACACTACAAAAACTTGCTCAGACCCAACTCCCTCAACCTCTCACAAGAAATAGTTGAAAATTGATTAAACTAATACCCTAAACAACCACTCTAATCGCTTACAAAGGTTGAAAAGGTAAACTCTCTCTCTCTCTCTCTCTCTCTCTCTCTCTCTCTCTCAAAGCCTTGGGTGGCCAAATCCTAAACAAAACAAGATTGAGAAACCACAATATTGATAACAAAGATTGTTGAAAAGAGATATTTATATCATTTTGGCATTATTTGGTTATAGTTGGGCTCCCTAGCAACCCTAAGCAAGTAAAATACTCACTAGACATCTTAGGAAGCATTAAAACCACAAAAGCAACAAGTAAAAACATGAAATTTGCCATGGAAACAACAAAAACAAAGCAATAAAAGGGTATTCAAGAACTAGCTCAAAACTTAACCAAATTCAGCAAAACAAAGTGCAAATTGCTCACAAACAATAGGAGAATCTATCTAACAACATAAGAAATCAAAATTGAAAGCAACAAGAAAACCAATAAAAACCTAGAAAATGAATTGCTCTAAAAACATGTAATAAACGTAAATGAAATTGAAAACAACTGAAAGAATTGAATTTACCTCGAAAAATTGGATGGAAAGCATATAAGATTTGCAAAAAATGGTTGAGTATTGAAGATTCTAGAGCAAAAACAATATCAAGAACACTAGTTTTCTCTCTCCTAAGCTATGAACAAAGTGAAAAAGAAGAAGAAGATGGAAAATGAAATTTCTAAAATCTGAAAATGTAATTTTAATTCTATTCACTAACTATCTTACTACTTACTCTCTTTGTATTTCTCCTAAAACTATATATACTAACTTAATTACAAAGCTTATAATATTTATAAAAATGTCATTACTAATTTCCACATGGSCCAATTACTCCTCAAAAGTCAAACGCTTGACAAATGTCAAKAAGTCAACAAGCTCGGAGTGACACATAGGTGTGCGCCGTACGTGCGGGCCGAGGCGCTGGCTCTCCTCAAAATGCGCGCACGCTAAAAATCCATAATGGAAAATGTTGGAGGAGCTTTGCAGGCGCAGGCCCCACGTGTGGGCCGTACACGTAGGCTGAGGGGCGGGCCCCCCTCAAAATGCTCGCTCACTCCTTTTTGCTTTTGGAAATRAAGTGGAGGTTCTGCAGGCGCGAGCCGCCTCGAGGTGCGTGCCAAGACGCGGGCCCACCTAGGGATGCGCGCCCACTCATTTTGGATACTGGAAATGGAGTMAAGGTGTTGCAGGCACAYGCCCCACGCACGGGCCATCCTCGAGGCGCGGGCCGAGGCGCATGCTAAACCGAGGGAGTCACGTGCGCTCCTTTTTGCWTCTAATTGCTCTACTCAACTACCTTGACCTCAAACGGCCATAACTTCTCGCTCGGTGATTGGATTGCAACTTGTAATATACCGTTGAAAAGTTCTCAATGTCTACTTTCCAATGCAAAAAGTGTAATCTGAAAATTCAAAGTGTACGGAAAGATATGGTTTAAAGAAGATGTTAGAGTATAAGTGCAAACACCTTAATTCTCAAATTTAGCAAATAAAATCACGCCATCAAGTAATAAAGCTCAAATCTAGCARGCGCACACTTAGGCATCTTATAAACATTCACAACACTTGCAATTGCGTGCATAAGAAAAAAAAAGAAGAGAAAAAATGTAAAAAAAACCTATAAAAACCACTAAAAACCAACAAAACTCAACTAAACTATACAAAGTGGAAAATTAACCAAAAGGTTAGTAAAATGATATCGAAAACACACAAGGTTGCCAAAATAAGGAAGAAATAATTACCTAAATGTGACCATTAATGGCACTTATCATTTGGGCACTTGCAAGGACACCACCACTTTACATATTTTCATCCTTCTTCCTCTTAGTCATTGTCCCTGCTTTCTTCATACGCTTGCCGCAACTCAACCGCCCTCCTTTTC
Organism: Bassia scoparia; assembly: GCA_008642245.1. NCBI lineage: Eukaryota > Viridiplantae > Streptophyta > Magnoliopsida > Caryophyllales > Amaranthaceae > Bassia > Bassia scoparia. The sequence continues at coordinate 83,205 of SNQN01000290.1, forward strand.
TTTCCTTCTCCTGCTCTTCCTAGTGCCTCTAAAATTCTGCCTCATCTACACGTTCTTATTCTTCAGAGTAGGGTTGGTCAATCCTTGCCTCGAAAACTTGAACCACTTGAAGTTAAAATTAGTGAGGGCTTGTCTCTCGTCCTTCAGATATTTCTAGTAAATCACCGAAATACCTTTGTGGACAGTGTCTTTGTTTAGGAGATTGAAACCCTCCTGGCGACGAGCCTTTTAATGTACTCATGTTTTGATCTCTATTTGGTGTTGGCTTATTAGACAAATTCGATTGGAAAAAGGAGAAGACAATAAGGCTTTTGATAGAAAGATAGTGAAAAGGATAATTGTGTTAAATACTCTAATGACCAAAATTGATTTTATAGGAAAAGATGCGAAGGGAGTATCTAACAACTTCCTCAAAATTACTTCAATCACCACACACCCTTTGGCGTTTCACCTTCCAATTGCTATTAAAAGTGACGTTCCAAATTTCGACTTTTCAATAGTTTACACTTTCTTTGGTAAGGACTACTTATAAGTCACATGAGAAAGTGTTATACCCCGTGATTTTGATTTCCAAAATATGTTCATCATCATATTGTTAGATTAMAATTCATACATCATTTAGAGTAATTTTGGTTGCATGAACATAGGAATAATGGTACTAATCTTTTACTTATTAAAAGCCTCTYAGTCAGAATGACTTAATCTTAAATTTTGATGATTTTGCCAAATACTTGGCGTATATTGCCTTAAGAATTTGTCATTCAATGCTCTTGGAAACATTTCTCCATCTAGCTCTTGTAGTGGCTATYCATTCTCGGACATAACTTTAACTAACCACTCAAAATAGACCCTCCTATTTGGATAACCGTTTGCGAAAGATGTGGTCTTCAATATTATGTTCAGGCAACTTCATCTTCCAAACTAAATCTCCTTCAAAGAAAATCTTAAGTTTAACCTTCTTATTATAAGATTTAGCTACCTATTTTTTCCGAGTTATAATATTCTATAGAGCATGAAATCGTTTTTRCTCCACATCCATGAGTTCAKTTGCCATAGCTTCACTATAATCTTTAAATGACAAGTCKATTTGTCTAGCTATTCTAGTAGACTTTGCACTCAGTTCTGCTGGAAGCACTAGCTCATGGCCATGCACTAATTGATATGGAGTTATTTCAGTTGCATCCCTCTTCGAGGTTTTGTACGCCCAAATAATATAATGTAGAAGAGTATGCCAATTTCTTGGGTTATTGTCCACCATCTTAGTTATTTCCTTAACAATGATTTTATTAGTGGTATATGCTTTCTCATTGACGTGTGCAAAGTGTGGCGTCGGCGTCGAATGAACTTTTTGTATATCAAATTCTTTGACCTATCCATCAAACTCTTCTCTTGCAAATCCTTATTTTATAATAAAATTTTAGTAGGGTCAAAGGACCCCACTACTTATAATTTAGCTCCACCGATGGGCTTACATTGAAAAAAAAATATTTCAAATATTAACTTTTTTAAAATAATAAAATTAAGCTATACATAACTGGATTGMTCATTGTTATTATAACAGGCTATACTATACCAAAGGGATGGAAAGTATACGCAGCACTTCGGAGCGTACATATGAATGATGAATACTTTAAGGATGCTCGATCATTCAACCCCTGGAGATGGCAGGTTAAGTTATTCATAAACATCCCCTATTATAAATAAAGTTAAAACTATCCCTGATTATTGAAGGCGCTAGGCCGCAACCCCTGATTTTTGCTAATTATTGAAGGCCTACCGCCTTGGGGACCGGGTGTATGTTAGGGTTGCAACCCGTTGGCTTAATCGAATTGTTATCAACCTAAATCGAAATAATTTGAACTGAAAGTGACTCGTAACCCTGAAATTATACTTGTATTGAAAGTGATCTGAACTGTTATTAACCTGAAAAATACTAACAACTGAACCGAAATTAGCTAGAACTGTGACTTAAACGCTAATACTATGAACAAACCTGAACTAAACTGAATTGTTATTAACCCGTTACATAATTGGAATCAAATTGTTATCAACCCGTTACATAATTAAATCCGAACTAACAACAACCCACCTTATTCGAACCATATTATCTAATTTTGTAATTATTTGCAAATCTAATTTTGTCTAATTTTAAATATAGTTTTAAAACAATATTAACTCTAAAATACACAACAACTTGCATAACTTCAATATTAAAACATCTTATTAGATAATAGTCTACCTTAATATGCTTCTAATTTTCAGAAGAATAAGTTGTAATACTACATAACCTACAAACAATTAAGTAAAGAACATACCTAATATATTTGTAAATCACTCGAGCAACCCGAACACAAACTCGAACAATTCAAACACAAACCGTTCGTGCGAGTTCACTCGAACAACTCGAACTCTTTTCGAACCGAACTGTTTTCGTCCTGATCGGTAATGTCATGAAACCAAACTGAACTGCTCCAGAAAAAGAAGTAAATTGGTTGGATGGCCCGTCACCAAAATAGATCCGAACTAAACTTAAATGAACTGTTTAGCTAAAAAAGACCCGCTGAAGTTTGATCTGAAATGAACCCAACCTGTTTGGGTTAACCCAAAACTGTACTGATAACCCATTTTGACACCCCTACATATGTACCTCCTATATAGTATATATCATGGTTTTATACTTTTATCTTTCTTTGATTRTTTAAATTTTTTTTTGCTATGATACTTTCAATAACAGCTAGCATTTAATTGATAAGTACTTCCTACGTTTCTTAATGTTCATATCACTTCTTTGTATTGAACTTTGAGTTTATAATAGGTATGCAATGATTAAAAAATAACGTTAACAATAACGAAACGGTAAAATATTTTAATGAAAAATCAAGTTTCTATTATATCTCACTGTATTGCAATTGCTAGATCCATACTTCCGTAACGAATAAGAGAGAATTGAATGAAAAATTGCGAGTTTTCTAGGAAGAAATATAATAGAAAAGGCTTTAAAAAATGTCTTTTATAACTATTATGGAGAATTGTTTTTAGAAAAAAATACCTAGAAGTGAATATTGAATTAATTTGTTTTTTTGGTGAAAAGAGAGCCACATGGGCGGAGATGAGAATCGATCCCTGGATCACCTGCACCCGGGAGAGACGCTTTAACCACTTGAGTTATCCCTCACTATCATATTAATATAATTTATTAAAATTTATAAAAGAAATATTGATTAATTTTTAATAAGAAATTCAAAATACCTATAAATAAAAGAAACTATAAATAATAAAACAATTTTTACAAAAACCCACGAAAGAAGAAGAACAAAAGTTGTCGCATGTCATCAATCCTTTAAATCCCCATATATCATGTTATTAATTAGAATAAATATTTTATAAAAAATAGAAGATATCAAGTGACATCAGTAACTTCAATTCCGATGTTATGTCCTTAAAAAAAAAATTCCACTTATGAAGTATTAAAATTCATTTAAAACCAAAAAATGATGAAAAGGGTGGAAAATTAAAGTTTATGCCACATGACATCTTTTCTCAATTCTCATACTATTAATTGTAGGAAAATTAAAAAAAGAAAAAAGCGAAAAAGGTTAAAAAAAATCGGGAAAGAGGAAAGATGATACTTGTCACCAATTCTGGTCGTATTTCATTTTATTAATTGTTGGAAATACATATTTTTTTTAAATAACTAAAAAGGGAAAAAGAAATTTCAGTCATAAGAAAATATTTTTTTTATAAAAAATGGAAGGAAAATAAGTGGAAAAAGAAAAAGGAAAAAAAAAAGAAAAAGAGAAAAGGCAAAGATGACAAGTGCCATCATTTCTTGTCAAAACCAAGTTAAGGTGACTAAATAACTAGAATAAATATTTGTACGTGACTCTTCTAAGTCAAGGTGGGTGAGAAGTCTGAGAACTACCACCAAAACATTGTATATAGACTAGCGTCAGTAGTTTGATCATCATCAAGATGATGCTGATTAAGGTCCATCAAGGTGCAATCTRAACAAAACCCTTTATAAGGTCCATGAGTACCAGTGTGATATCAAGGGTGATGTTCTCTACGAAACTAAGGTCAACCATGTTTATTGGTGGGAAATACCTAGTCCTTAGGATAAGGCTTACTCACCTCGACGCTTCAGGATCCCATTTTCAKTCCCATTGCCGTTTAAAGGATAATACATGCAACATTACTTACCCTAAATGACTCAAATGAGTTTCCTTCATCAAGTCATGCCTGTGGCTAAAAGTCTCACATCTCAACAAGCATGCCTATTTCTACGAGTTTATGAACAACTTTACCCTACCCTTAGACATGCATGCATCATCGATGAAGTCTCTACCATTCAAGGATCRGAAGCACAAGAACTTGAGGAAGATTTTTCAGTTCTTTGAGATCGCAAGAAGAGATCTTGGTCGGAGGTTGCTTTGTGTAAAGGAATGGGTTGCACACTTTGATTTAGGAAGGTTTCAATAATATTTGAGAACTAGGGGGTTAATGATATTTAAAGGAGCAGTGATTTCCGCACTCCTTTGTAAAATAAGTTTGGAGTGCTGAAATCACTGTTGTACTTAAAGTGTTGGCAAGTTCTAAATACAAGTATAAATTACATAGAGAAATTTCCTGATGTACCCCTGTAGTTAGGCTAAATAGCTCTGGTACTCTCGACATTTTTTGACTGCCTRAGGTACCCTTTGTAAATTATATAGGGAAATTTCTTAACTACCTGTATCCTTTGACTGCCTTAGTCGGTTGCACCAGAGCTATTTAGCCTAACTAAAGGGGTACCTCAGGAAATTTTCCAAATATATATTAATTTGATTTAACTCTTTTAAACCCTTATAYCTTTTATGTTTTTCTCGAAGATTACAAGACGTAGAGGGGGAAATTTACKTTGGGTTGCTGGAGGTAAAAAAGAATAAATTATGCTCCTATATTTCTTTGAGCAACCTATCAAAGACCGTCAAGAATAGAGAAATGATTCATGACACTTTAGTGAAGAAGATTCCTCACCCAAGGGATCGTTTAAAGAATAGAATAATCGAACCTGGTTTGCCAGAAGATTTAGTTAATGCTCTTCTAAGATTTCTACCTATGTTGCTTTTACTCGAGTTGTGACTAGTGTCACTCCAACATCTTCTACTGCACTTGCATTTATCCCTTCCCACATTGTTGCTAGCACAACTATTGCCACTACTACAACAATTGGTGTTACTACTGCTACTCCAACTACTATTATTACGAACGTTACTCTACTATTACCACCACTCTTGTTGAAGTCAACACCACTACCAAGAAAGATACTTGAAGAATGAAGTAGCTCMTTGGAATGCATTAGGCCAACTTCAATGAGGAATATCTCTCAAACTACTTATATTTTTGAGATAATTCAAGTGGAAGGTGAAAGCTTGTTGAAAGAGCTTTCCAACGGTAGGTCACACGCTTGATTTGGTGCAGTAACAAAGAAGTTATGGCCATTTCAAATTGGACTGTCGCAGAACAATGCATGAGGCACGCATTTTGTGCGTGGGTCGAGGGTTTTACCGTGGGAGCTACGCGTGGGTCACGCATTTGGGGGTGTGGGTCATGCATATTGAGCGGTATTGTGTGTTATGTTTTGGCACGTGAGTTGTGGTCAATTTAGAGCCACATGTTTTGGCTTGGTGAATAAACCAAGTAGTTATWGAGTGCTATATATGCTATAGCATGTTGTAGTATCACTCTTCACTTATCACAAGTGAATTGATCACACAAGCAAAGTGAGGTGAGAGAAAACATCACTTAATCTAAGGTTTGAGAGCAAACACAAGAGAGAGAATGATTGTTGTATCTTTTGAGGGCAAACACTAGAGAGCTTCTGAAGCTCATTAGGAGTGTTTGAAATTGCAATTTTGTAGCTCAAATTCAATAGAAAGATTGTCTTTGAGAGGGTAACAAAGTTACCCATTAATTGCTTGTGTTGTTGCTTGTTATTCTTTGGTATTTGTGTGTTGTTTAGCTCGGGATCGAGCGATGCTTCCCCAACAAATTGGTATCAGAGCAGAGGTCATTTTGGGGGCGATTTGAAGGCCAAAGATCAACCACGTTGAGGTAGAAGAGGTCCGGGAAAGTAGAGGTTAGTGTGCTAAGTGAAAGAGCACGTAAAGTAGTATGATTAGAAGAGCACAAAGAAGTAGAAGTGTGCTAGAGTGAGGGAGAAAAATGTAAATCTCAAAGTGGATTATGAGGGTGTTCGTACAAGTGATGAATTGTACGACGCCGAGTAGTTGAGGGTGGTGCGGTGGRGGTAGTAGTAGGGGTGGTTGGTAGTTGGTGGTGATATTGTGCTAAGTAGCTCCACCATGAGATYGTGTTGGAGGATGAGAGCACAAACACACAAGAGGAAGTAGAGGTAATAGCGAATTGTAGCGGAGATCTACGAATTGAAGAAGGGTCTTGAAGATGAAGAAGACCAAGAAGGAGGGGGAGGCATCTTAGGCCTAAATCGAGGGGAAAGATGATGATCACACCTTTCCATTGGAAGTAGAGGGGAAGTATTAACCACGACAAGTAGTTCCTTGGATACCATGATGAGGAGAAGAAGCCAAAAGAGGTTGAAGCTTATGAGGATGTTGTGGTGCTTCCAAAAGAAGTTGAAGATTGAAGGTTGATGATGAATGTTCATGGAGTTTATGTGAGTAATTTCATGAGTATTTGAGGAAGGATGTGCTTTGTTAGTGTTGAACAAACACATTCAAAGAAGCGAGGTGAAAGGCTTCATTGAGGTGTGGATGTGGATGTTGTCGGCGGCGGTTCAAGGCGTGGTCTTAGGTCGAAAGTCCTCCATACTTGAGGGTTTGGCGGCGTGAATCATTGGCACATAGTGGACGCTCAATAGTGGTTAGGTACTAGATGAGAGTACAAACCCATGAGAGCTATTGTAGTTGTTTCATTGTAATCTAGGTGTGTAGTTACACACTAGAGTAGTGTAGTTGTTCAATAGTGGTAAGGTGCTAGTAGCTAATTAAACCTTGTGTTTGTGTTAGCTTGATGAGAGTGCAAACCCATGAGAGCCTTTTGTATGAGTTCAATTAGTTAAGGGTAGTGATCTTGAGCGGTAGATTTGTTGAAGTCAAGACCACTACCAAGCAAGTTACTTGAAGAATGAAGTAGCTCATTAGAATGTAGTAGGCCAACTTCAACGAGMCATATCGCTAAAACGACTTAGAGTTTTYAGAAGATTCAAATTGAAGGTAAAAGCTTGTTGAAAGAGCTTTCCAACGGTAGGTCACACACATGATGTGGTGCTATAAAGAAGAAGTTATGTCCATTTCAAGTTGGGTTGTCGCGAAACAATGCATGAGGCACGCATTTTGTGCGTGGGTCGAGGGTTTTACCGTGGGAGCTATTCGTGGGTCACGCATTTGGGGGCGTGGGTCATGCATATTAAGRGGTATTGTGTGCTTTGTTTTGGCAAGTGAGTTGTGGTCAATTTAGAGCCACATGTTTTGGCTTGTAGAATAAACCAAGTAGTTGTAGAGTGCTATATATACTATAGCATGTTGRAGTATCACTCATCACTTATCACAAGTGAAGTGATCACACAAGCAAAGTGAGGTGAGAGAAAACAATCACTCTATCTAAGGTTTGAGAGAAAACACAAGAGAGAGAGAGAGAGTGATTGCTGTATCTTTTGAGGGCAAACGCTAGAGAGTTTTTGAAGCTCATAAGGAGTGTTTGTAATTGCAGTTTTGTAGCTCAAATTCAATAGAAAGATTGTCTTTGAGAGGGTAACAAAGTTACCCATTAATTGATTGTGTTGTTGCTTGTTACTCTTTGGTATTTGTGTGTTGTTTAGCTCGGTTTCGAGCCACACTTCCCAAACAACTCCCCTTTGGGTCTTAGATTCTACTACCTTYTCCACTACTATCCCTTCATTAGGTAGGGGTATAGGTGGCTCTACTCTTAGTAGCTCCCAGGGTAGGAGTTAGACTACTCTTGGTTCAGAGTCTTAGGGAAAACTAAGAGCCCCCAAGTTTGGAAATGTTAGTAATTTGGTTTTCATCCCTCCTTTAAAAATTATGTCTTTCCATCTAGTGAAAGGGCTGGTGTCTGCATTAGGGGCCTGACATGGGGTGATACCATCTTTAGTATTGGACGGGGGAAGAGGTTTCCTTGACCTTTGAGGTCCAAACCCTAGGAAAAGAAAAGCTGAAGAAGTGTTGATGACAAAACTAGCCTTGCAAAGAGAAGAAAGGAAAATGAACACAAGAGTCTCGTTGTAGCCATGAAGTTGTAGAATCAAGAGTTTGTTGAAGCTGACTTGTAGAACACCTGCCTTTGGGATCCCTCGAGGTAACTATACTAGTAATGCCTCCTTTGTTTCCACAATCTTGGTACTTGCATTGCACCAAGAACATCCACCTTTTTCAGCCTTTACCGCGCTAGAGACACCTTCCACCACTCCTAGTAAAGCCTCTACCTTTACTACTAGGTTCATTATGCTTCTCATTGCTTTGAGATAAGCCTTTGGGTAGGTTTTTGAGCCTCTAACTCATGGTGTTACAATTTTGACCCCCCTCGAAGGTGTTATGGTGAGCGTGTCTCCAATCAATACCCTTTTGGGCACTAAGAATGTTGTGTGCTCCTACCATTTGATTACTACTTGGTCTATCTCTTCAATATTCTCTTACTTATCCCTTTCTACTTTCAAAACTCCCTACCTCCACATACCTCATCCTTATGCTAATCTAAACTGTAATGTACATGTTATAATGTATGGACTAACAACTTCCTAAATCTATTCTTAGCTTAAGGATTTTTATGCTAAGCTGCCAACCAATGTATAAATCCATACTAAAAGGGAAGGTTGTGTTGAGCAGAAGATAAAGCAGGTGCAGAGAAGTCCAAGGTTGAAGTTTAGAAGCTAAAGAGTGACATCTCTTCTTCCATTCACGTCAATGCTAACTTGGTGGGTGAGAAGAGTCGAACAATTGAGGATAGGAAAGTGGCAAAAAAGAGCAAAAGGATGCCAAGACCATATGTAATTTGTTGGTGTTGTACCTAATCTTTAAGGACACTGAGATCAACAAGCTCACTGAAAATGTTGAAGGGCTAAAGAAATCTTTTAGTAGGGATATAACCAACAATTTGATGTAAAGTTTGACTAAAGATGTCACTAGGTTTAATGAGTATATGGTGAACAACTTTAACAATGTCTTGTTGATCTTCTACCGCTACTATGCACCACAATGTAATGCATTCTCGAATTTGTTTTGACTTGTCTCTATTAGACAAAACATATGATGAAGAGGGAAATGGAGAGCCACCTCTACCCAGGGGCGAATCTTAGTTATGGCCTATAGTGGCTTGGCCCCCCTTGAGTTAATAAAATCTTATTAATTTTAATGATAAAGGTTATGACACAGTGGTAAGGTGTATATAATTTTAACTAAGAGATGCAAGGAGCAAACCTTAGCCCCCATACATTTTTTGCTCAAGGTCTGCCCCTATCCCTACCTCTACCATATGAAGTACATCCTTCCGTACTTCTATGTTCCAACCTGTGTGTAGGACTATAGGATGTGAATATTCCAATTGTTCGAAAGTTTAAGGTACATGGTCATAATGTTTCTCACCCTAATAGTGATGTTGTTCAGATGACGAAATCACATCATGTGGAAGCTCGTGATGCCATTGCATCTACTACCAAACACTTTACTATTGTAGGCGTTGAAGTTAAGGAGGAAACTAACAAGAAGATTTCCCGTAATACATAAACTAGGGATGGGAAAGCACCTATGCTTTAGAGAGGCGACATTATTATTACATAGGAATCTAGGTTGCCACGTAGTTTTGCAACAAGCTCTTCCTATGATAGCACTCCGAACCTCTTTTGATGGCCTTCTATAACCGTCCTCTAGTGGTTGTATTTATTTTAGTCTATTCCTATTTTTTATTGTTGAATTTTCATTTAAGGAAAAATTTAGGGTTTTTCTCATTGGCAGCCTCMWARTTTTACACTTTCTCGTTGATACCCTCCAATTTTTTTATTTATCAAAAATAGTCACCAATTTCACTTGAGTAATTGGACATAACCATGTTACTCTAATTCTCCTTTAAAAACTAGTTAATTTTACTAAGAAACTCTTATAAATAAACTTTTAAAAAATAATATTCCTAATCTAATTATCATATATTTTAATTACAACATTAATACACCCCAACCTATGATCTTCATCATATTCATTTCTCTTCAACAGACCCTGGCATGCACCACTCTTGGCCACCCATCACTCTGAACCACCCACCAGGCTCAACCACCCACAACCATCGATCCCAAATTCGAACCACCCCACAATCGTCTAACCCAAATTCGAACCACCCCAAACTCTCTGAATTCCCAACCCACAAATTCGAACKCAAATTTGAGAATAAAGTTGGTATGTGTTGGTGAACGAAGCGCGAGGGCAAGACGATCCAGATTTGGGTTGTGAGTAAACCTAGATTTTCGTCAGCGAGATTTTAATCGTGGCTAGGGATAAACCCAAATATTCGTGATTCAAACCCAAGTTAGTGTGTGTCGTCGCGGTGGTAGTGAGGTTTAGGCTCAAGGAGGTGGGTTGTCGCGCCGACTTGTTGTTGTTGGTGTGGGTGTTTGCGTCATAGTGATGGTGTGTGGTTCGAATTTGGGCTTGTTGTTAGGGTGGTGTGATGGTGGTTCGGTTAGTTCATAGGATAGTATGATGGTGGTCATGGCGTGGCGATGGTGCGAACAAGTGGTGGTGATCATGCGAACAAGTGGTGGTGATGGTGCGAACAAAGGGTGGTGGTGATGGGCCCATGAGACGAGGGAGGATGGCGAGAAATTTCAGTGGTGGTGGTGATTAGGAATTTCACATCTTTAAGGTTTTTGCTCAGGAGGATGAATCTTCAGGGGAAGTGCTAACATAGATTAGGAATTAAATTATGAAATAGATTTAGTTTTAATTTTTTAACAAGGGTATATTAGTAAATTCAACCAAATTTTAGGGAGAATTGGAGTAAATTGGTTATGTTTAATTGTTAGTGTAAAATTTGTGGCTATTTTTGATAATAAAAAAATTGAAGGCTGCCAACAAAAAAGTGTAAAAATAGGAGGCTACCAATGAGAAAAACCTAAAAATTTATAAAAGTAATCCCACCTTCTGTGGGCCTTCCAAAATTAATCTCACCTTTGCCCTATCCCTTCCAAAACTGGTTCGAGTGATCTGGTACCTATTGAACGCGTCACTTTTTATTCCTAAACTATATTTTAATAAAAAAATAAATAAATATCTAATAGCATTTCACTAACCCCATTCCCTAAGCATGCACCCCCCCTCCCAACCACCACCCCCACCACTACAGTCTACCTTTCTCTCTCAATCGCCACGACCACCACCGTAGTTTACTCCTACAATAGCAAAACGAGAATGAATTCTTCCCCATTATACTAGTCTCTCTCACTCCCCAACACTAGCGCTCTTCTTCCCTTCTTTCTCTCCCCTCTGATCGCAATTGTGTGGTTCTCACGGTGGTGTTGATTGGTGCGCGGTGGTGTTAATTGGTGCGTGGTGGTGTTATTTGTTCTCATAGTGTGTTGATTTATGTTTGGGAGGGGGGCTATTTTTTTTCGTTCCCTAACCCATTTCTCTTTCCACCAACACTACCGATTATCGCCACAACACCATATCCCACCTACAAGTCTAAGAGCTCGATTTAATGGTTTTTGTTGTGGTTGTTGTTAGAGTTTCATGGTTGTTAGGGTTTCAGGTGAGTAAGGAAGTGCGATTGGGCTGGACGAGTGAGGGATTGATGCAAGGGATGGTTGCAATGGGTGGGATGACATGGTGTGGTGGCCTAGTACAATAGGTGGTTGGTTTTGTAAAGTGGATGCCGTGGTGGGTAACGCTTGGTGTGGCGGTGGATGTGGTAGGTGCAGTGGGTGGGAGTTGGTGTGTAGTGGTTACGGTGGGTGGTGAAGTGGTGAGGGGGGGTTAGTATGATGGAGGGTGGGTTGTGGTATGTGGGTGACGGGTTGGGGTGAAGGGAGGGGAGAGAAAAAATGTCTGAATTGTTTAAAAAATTGTCCTAATTTTTAATATTATATAGCTCAAGATATTTAACTTAAAATTTATGCGTTTACAAACATGTAGAGGAAAAGTGATAGAATATTTATGAAATTAAGGTAGTAGAGGAATCTACACAAATCATAGTGCTACAGAGGGGGTACCTCGTTTCCCCATCCATCTATTCTTTATTTTCATATTAAATTAGAAATATATATAGTTGTTGTTTAATATTTCAAAATAAATGTTCAAGTACTTCCTTCGTTTTGTTTGTTAAATGGCACGATTTATAAGGTAAGTGATTAAATGTAAGTGTCTCCGGTGTAGTTGAGTAAATGTGGTCTAGATATAAAGAGTTTAATAGGTATGATAAATTTTTAGTAAGGCTTATAATATAGAATATTGACTGTTAAAAAGTTACCCTGAGAACAAAGAAAAAGAAGTGTAGTTAATTTTGTAAAGCATTCTTCATGAATGTATAGTGAGCATTTTCAAACTAATCTACTAGAACATATATATTTTTTTTAACATTTGGTCACTAACACATTAAATCTAATATGAACAGAGTGATGCAGAAGTGACGCCTGTCAATGTTTTTAATCCATTTGGGGGAGGCCCAAGGTTGTGCCCTGGCTATGAGCTTTCTAGGGTATTTATCTCAGTGTTCCTATACCATCTCATCACGAAATATAGGTAATACATACTTAGTGTTTACGTTTAATGCTGAAGTGGTTTATCTTCCCATCGAAAGGGAAATTTTTGTTTATAACATTGAATTTCCATAGGCATTTTGGTAAATAAAAGTAGAAAAAGATAAAGATCAATGATAATATTTTAAATAAAATATTGCAAATACTTACCYAAATGTTATTTGATAACTAATTTAAAAAATCTTAGCTTGGGTTGAACTTTGCATCCCTCTATAAAACGCAGGTTTGATGATAATGGTTTACCTGAAAACCAAGTAGTAATATGTACAAAAGAAGTTGGAATAAYGGTAATTGCATTTTACTAACAATGCTATTGTCAATATGGATAAATATTATTTGAAAATCACTTGACCCTTTTAATGGTTGGAAATCAAACAAGAAAGAAATTACGGATATTCACTCCAATCAAGTCACGAAATTTACGCTTTCCTATTAGTTTTATTTTGCCCCTCTAAGATCACCGTGTTAACACAAAACAACTAATGAGATATAATGGAGAGAYCAACTCACTTTGATGATCTTCAAATTGAATTAAGAAAATAAACTTTATGTGGAATTTGTTAATGAACACTCAAGGAAAATTTTGCAAGAAATTTCGGAGAGAAAGCAAAAACCAAGCAAGAAAGCTTAAGATATTTCTAATGTACTTGCAAATGAATAATGTGCAACTATTTATAGGCACTTAGAAGCAATTCAAAAATCCATAAATGAGGTTGTAACCCCAAAAATCAATGCATAAACAAGCTGAATCAATTTGTGTTTAATGTGATTACAATCACTTAAATCTCATAACAATTGACATCCAACAACTCTATCATAACTAAAACATCATAATAATGCATTAAGAYGGCTCCCAATGGACAAATTTAGCAACTGGCAAAAGATCAAAAATGTATTACGCATTTGATGATGAGTAGGAGTAGTACATGCGGTGCGCTCCCATGCAACGTGCGGCACAATTTGCTGCTATCTCGTTTTGTTCACTTTGCTTAATTTTGATCAAATTGGGAGTTTAAGCTGAAACAGTCCTAAGGGACCCCTTTTCCATGATTTTCCTAACAAATGACCTCCAAATTCCATTTTCGTAAAGTCCATTTATGCATAAAATGTTCCATCAATCATCCTTCCATTTATGACATAAATGTTGACTAACCTCTATACTTGCAAAGATTACAAATTAACATACTTATGCCTAAATAGAAATATCTTATAGATTGAATTCCTACTTAGTATATGTACACTTAATTATGACTCTAATTGTAGTGATAGACTAAGCTTTGAATCACACAATCACTATGAATCACTGAAGATACAATACACACAAGCACTAACAAATTTCATTTAACCTCGACACGTTAGTGGCATGGTATCCATCTCAAGTTAAGCCCAAACTCGATGAGGCGGCCAAACCTGTAACCCACCAAGGTAAATGTTATCGCACCATCTCCTGCAATTGAGCCTTTAGGAAAGATTTATTTAGAATTTTATAAATTTAACCTCATTATCATTGCAGAAATAACACTCAACCTGGGATGAAATTACAAGTTCTCACAACCATACCATCAAATGAAATTCTATCCTCATCGAATTTGAGATCTAACGTTGTATCCTCAGCTCCTACAGTTGAGTTTCTTGTTGATAATAAAATTTTCTTAACTTTTCTAAAAAAAACGTTGTATTAGACGTCAAATTGAGTTTCCTTTCATTAAAGTTGTTCAATAGGCTTAAGATCCATCCCTATGATAATTTTATTAAACAACTCCTTTCGCAATGGTTTAGTAAAACTATCCGCAAAATTTAGTTGATACCGAACAAAATCAATGGTTATACAACCATCCTTGATCATTTGTCGAAGATAGCTATGTTTAACCCCAATGTGCCTTGACTTTCCATTGTAGACTTTCCTATATACCCTTGCAATGTTTTATGCACTATCATAATGTATAGCAAGATGAGACATTGGTTTTATGCACAAGTGAACCTCACTCAACTCATTCCTTAGCCACACCGCTTCTTCACAACAAGAAGCTAAAGCTATGAATTTGGATGCCATAGTTAAATCGATTATACATGTTAGCTTCTTTGAGGCCCATGATATGGCACCTCCTCTAAGAAGAAACACCGATCCAGTTGTGGATGAAAAATCCTCTTTATTGGAAATCTAACTAGCATATTTGTATCCTTCTATAATAGAAGGTTCGTGAGTATATGACAAACCATAGTCCATGGTTTTCTTTCAATACCTAAGCACTCTTCTTAGAGATTGGCAACGCATCAAACTAGGATCACTAGTATAACAACTTAGCTTACCAATAGCAACAACTATATATGGTATAGTGCTAGTCATTGGATACATCAAGCTTCCAACCAAGATTGCATACTCCAATAGCAATTGGACTACTACTACTTGGAACCAACTTAACATTAGGATCCATGGGAGTAGCAAAATTACTTAAGTTTGACTCATTGAACTTCTTAATCACTTTCTCAATATAATGAGATTGTAATAAAGAAATAATCCCTTTACCTCTGACAATCCTTATACAAAGAATTAGATCTGCTTGTCCCAAATCTTTCAAGGAAAAGCTACTTGAGAGAAAAAAATTGATTCTTATGACTTTATCCAAATCAGTCCCAAGGATAAGCATACCGTTACCATATAAGCTAATTATGACACGTTTGCCACTATCATCAATTTTCTATATACACACATATCGAATTGATTAATTTTGATACCATTAGCCAATTAAGGCAACATCATCAAATTTTTGATGCCATTAGCCAAAGATCTAACTAACATGCAAACCTTTGTTTCTTGTCCTCAGACTTTGAAAACCTCCGGTTGATTCATGTACACTTTCTCCTCCAATTCACCATTAAGGAAGACAATTTTGACATCCATTTGGTGAATTTCAATACCATGAATCGCGGAGAATGCAATAAAAAGTTTGATGGTAGCTATTCTAGCTACCGGAGCATAAGTGTCAAAGTAATCGCATACTTTTGCATAAAACCTTGAGCCACTAACTYAGCTTTGTGTTTTAATGTGGTTCCCTCAACTCTTCTTTTTGTGACAAAAATCCAGTTCCAACCAAAAGGTTTGCAACTAGGAGGCAAATTTGATAAAACCCAAGTATTATTTCGCATTATAGAGTCTATTTCATCATTTGCGACCTCTTTCCAAAAAGAGGCATCATGCGACTTCATTGCCTTATCAAAGGATTAAGGATCCTCCTTCATATGGCAAAAAAATTAAGTTTGAGTCTCAAGTGACTCACTTGACCCTTCAACTAAATATAGTTGAATATCCGGTTCAAAAGATTTCTCCTTTGTAATTCTTTTACTTTTCCTCACTTTCGGAATTGTAGTATCATCATCATTAATAATGTCATCGTCTACACTGGAAGTACTAGTACTATCCTTTTGTCTAGGAATTCATGAAAAACGGGTTTCATCAAATATTTCATCCCATGATTTTATCGCGGAGTGAGTAGAAACAAAGTTATTATGGTCTAAGACATAAACTTATAGGCTTTGCTGTTTTTGAGCATAACCTAGAAAAATGTAATCCATCTTTCATCTAACATTTTACTTTTAGGTTCTGTCAATTTGACAATTTCCCTGCAACCCCATATCATAAGTTAATTGAGATTAGGCATCCTTTTTAACCAAATTTCATATGAAGTTCTATTGCTCCTTTTATTAGGAACATGATTCAAAACATAACATGCTCTAAGAATTGCTTCATCCCAAAATTCGTCACTAAGACCCGAATTAGATAACATGGAATTAACCATCTCATGTAAAGTCCTATTTTTCCTTTCCGCCACACCATTASTTTGAGATGAGTAAGGTGCGATTGTTTCATGAATTATACCAATGGAGTTATATATCGTGGATCATATTATTCACCCCCCTATCCGTTTGAAGTTTCTTAATTTTCAAATTAAGTTMTAATTCTACCTAAGTTTTATAGATCTTAAATTTATCAAGAATTTCATCTTTAGATGATAATAGATACAAGTAATATAACCTTGATGCATTACCAATAAAAGTTACTACATATTTCTTATTACCTATAGAAGGTGAACTAAATAACATAAGTCACTATGCACCAATTCTAGCAAAATAGTTTTTATTTTCACACTAGGAAAAGGTGTCCGTGTGATTTTATTTAGCATGCAAGTTTTACACTTCTCTTAATATAAATCAAATGGAGGGATTAAATCCATTTTAGACATGCCATATAAACAACGATTCTTTACATGACATAAACGATTTTGCCAAAGAGAAGAAACATCAAGTACATAAATAGAATCAACAACTTTATTATCAATATTCAACATAAACATGCCATTACAATAGTAACCTTGACCAACATAAACATTACCCTTAGAAAGTACAAACCTATTAGATTCGAAAACCAAACTTATTCAAGAGACCTTCAGACACAAGAATTGTAGCTAACATCGAGTACAAAAAACATCTCTAAGAGTAACAGTTTTTCTTGATGCTAACAACAACTCTACTTGGCCTATTCCTTTCGCCTTAACCGTAGAATCATTTACTATGTACAAGATTCGACAACCTTGCAAATCTTCAAAAGGTTTGAAAAAATTCCTATCTTTGCAAACATGTCTAGAGGCTTCTGAATTAATCCATTAAGAGTCATCAACCTACAGAACATTAATTTCTGAATCATAGCTACAWAGTTCATTTCTTCATTTGTGACTACATGTGCAAGCATACCTTGGTTAGGAGGACCACATTTAGGATGATCCTTCTTTTCTATCTTCTTCTCGGAAGGGCATTCCCTCTTTAAATGAGGACTGCTACTCTCTTCAATACGAAGATGTGTACCCAATTGCTCTATAGACATTTTCTCTTTCTTATTTTTAAGACCATTTTTTGTTTCTCTCCATGAAGGTGGTAGTTTATTAATAATTAATGAAGCTGCAATGACCTCATCCATCGCCATTCCATATGAGTGAATCTGTTGTAAAATATGTTGAATTTCATGGATTTGTTACATAATAGGCTAATCATTAGTCATTTTAAAGAGATTAAAATTACTAACAAGAAATTTCTTACATGAAGTATCCTCGAAAATGTATTTGGCATTCAAAGAATCGCTAAGAGCCTATGCATTCTCCAAATTTTGGTAGAGTTCGAARAAGGAATCGGAAAGAGCATTGAGAATATGACCGCATCAAATATAGTCATCACTATCTTACTTGGCTCACCTCCTTAGCATTTTAACGGGCTCCTCCTCTCCATCTTGTGGAAGGGATGGTCTTGTTGTTGTGAGCACGTACACCACATTCAAGGTAGTCAACAAGAAATGCATCTTCTTTTGCCACCTCCCAAACCCCACACCTTCAAACTTATCCAACTTTTGGATGTTCAAAAGTCATGTCTTGGATTGATGAAGACACATACCTGAAACATAAAATGAAAATTAAACTAATAGATTGTTAGAAAAGAGGGAAATTACGGATATTCACCCTAAGGCACGGAATCTACGCTTTCCTATTAGTTTAATTTTTTCCCTCTAGGATTATCGGGTTTACGCGAAACTAATAATGAGATACAAGGGAAAGATCAACTCACTTTGACGATCTTCAAAGTAAATTAAGAAAAAAAACTTTATGTGGAATTTTTAATGAACACTCAAAGATAAGTTTGCAAGAAATTTCAGAGAGAAAGTAAGTAGCAAGTAAGAAAGCTTAAGAGTTTTCTAATGTACTTAGCAAATGAGTTAAGTGCAACTGTTCATAGGCACTAAGAAACAATTCAAATAGCAATATTTGAGGTTGTAACTCCCAAAATCAATGCATAATCAAGCTGATTCAATTTGAGTTCATTGTGCTTAAAATCACTTTAATCTCATATCAATTGACATCCAAATTGACATCAAACAATTCTCTTATACTGCATTAAGAAGGCTCCCAACTGATAAAATCATCAACGAGAAAAAGATCAAAACGTATCGTGCATTTAATGAGAAGCAAAATTAATGCACGCGGTGCGCTCCCAGGTCACGCGACGCAATTTGCTACTGTCTCATTTTGTTCACTTTTCTTAATTTTGATCCAAATGAGAGTTTAAYCCCAAACAGTACTAAGGGACCCCTTTACCATGGTTGTGCTAACAAATCACTTCCAAATTCTATTTGCTCAAGGTCCGTTGTTACATAAATGTTCCAATATTATACCCATGTTATACTATTTTTTTTTTATTGCAATTTTCAGAAAACTTGTTTTTAGTAAAACGTACCGCTATTTATGTAGTTTGCTGAAAAGTATAAATACCAAAAAAGGAGAAGATATTATGTTTAAATGAGTACATGTGGTTTTTAGATCTATTTATCCATACTTATTGGCAGTTTGGCACCCCTTGTTCCATCTAATGTGTCCTATTTTACAAGATTTTGACGTGCAAACAGTTTTCACCGGATTCTATGCACAATGCACCCCTTTCTTTTATTCATTTATCTTTACTCATAATATATTAATTTGCTATGGTGTCAACCTTTATAATCATTATTTCTTAACAGTTGGGAGCCCACAAAGGAAGATAAAGTCGTCTATTTTCCATTTGTTGGAACGCAGAAGGGGTACCCCATTAATATACTTCCTGGGAATCCATGCATATGAAGAGGAAGACGCATGTTTATTAAAAAAATTTTATCTAAAAAATTCCGTTGATTAATTCAAAACATTCCTTATCATGCTTGAAATGTAGCAGAGTATATATAATGTGTTTGTTGGGAGATTAAACCCTGAATTCAAGTTTAATCTTTGTGTAACCAGGATCGATATCGATGTAAAATTAATTGATAAAACCTAATTGCGAAATCGTACTTGAATTTATGAGTATGTAACCCACACTAGAGTTGACCATTACTCTTGATGTATATTTCTATAATAGACTCATTTCGTAATCCGCCAATCATCAATCCCTTTGTTAATTCTTTTTTAATTTTAATTTTAATTTTAATCTTTTTGCTCGACAATTAATATTCATGTTTTTGCATCTAATTACCATCCGAGTTAATCTTTATCCACTTTTGGATAAACTTAGTGGACAACTTAACATTTTAAAATATTTCGGATAATTCCCGATTTTTCGGAATTTATCTATGAATTTTTGAAATTATTTTTTTTMAAAATCATTTTATAAAACATGTAAAAATCATAAAAGAATCAAAGACAAATCAAAAAAATAATCAAAAAATACAGGAATGTTATAAAATGTTATAAAAAATCCAAAAACAATTAAAATAAATAAAAATAAATACTTTTCGCCTATTGTTCGGCTCTCGACGTATGATATCAAACTCAACTTTAATTTGACTTGTGCAAATGGATGTGGTTAATGGATTTTGTCGCAACTTTAGGAATCAAATATATTTCGAAATGTCGTACATTTCGTCATCCGCTATTCAATTTTGGGAGATATTTTTAGGAATCTATAGAAGCCCCCACTTTGGTCAAATCTGGATAGAAGCTTGTTCTCGTAAGACGAAAGTCAAAGTATTTGATTTGAGACGCAGGATATTTAAGATGTTCTACGATCTTGAGTTACCCTTTTTGCCGGTACCTGCCAAACAACTGTTAGTTTTACCTGTTATCGCGCCCCATGCGACTGTATTCCCTCAAAAGTGCTTGGATCCTTGGGTGAATTTTCTCRTCACGTCTAGCCTTGACTTTTCTGGAGAACAATAGCGACTTGAAAACTATAGTCATAAGTAAGGATTAAGGACTATCTTGATAACGACATAGGTCCGTTTTAACGTCGAGAGACTTGAAAATGATAGTCCTAAGTTAGGATTAAGGACTATATTGAAAATCGCATAGGTCTGTTTTAATGCCTAGTGAGACTTGAAAARAATAGCCCTAAGTTTAGATTGAGGACTACCTTGATAACGGCATAGCTCTGCTTTGATGCCGAAAGAGGCTTGAAAATGATAGTCTAAAGAGGTAGAAGTTGGTTGCACGTGTGCGTGAGGCAAGCGAGTCATGCATCAGTGCAGGAGTGAAATTCAGGCTGCTAAAAAATGCGTGGGTGACACATATATATACGTGAGACACGCATCTGGTTGTGGGTGAGCTCTCTAGGAAATGCGTGGGTCATGCATTCTTGCCGCGTACTTTGCTCTGTTTTGGCGGTTAAGTGMTGGGAATACTTAAGTTGCGAGCTAAACGGCGCATACAAATCTCCGTATTTCGCACGCATATTTTCGTATTTTTTCATATTTTTCCATTTATACCCTTGTAATTTTAATCCCTAATTTCTACTTCCTCTCTCTTAATTTTTTTCAAGTTCACGATACCACCCAATTAATGACACATCAGAGCTGCAATACTTTGCCGGAGCACTTCCCGCTGGCCCCGGAGCACAACTGCGCTGCGACTGGACGTTGCACAAGTCACCGGTTCATTGGCGCTGCGTTTCTGCTACTGCTGCGTTGCGTCCAGCGTCTCGTGTCCAAGCATTCGCAGACTGTGCTGCTCCCAACCTCCTGCCTTCCTACGCKTGCTGTTGCCCCTCCGGTGCATTCGCACGACTGCTGCTGCCCCTCCTTCGTCCCTAAGACAGCAGCGTCGCCCCTCCTTCGATTGTCTTCCCCTATAAATCTCTCTGTATGCTGGAAGCTTTCGCCGGTGCTTTCTCTTCTGCGGCGCCATCAAAATGCCCCCAAAGTCCTGTAAGAGGCTAGATCTTGACTCCCCAACCTCCGATCGACTGCCAAAACCGCCGTCGGCCAAGTTACGTATCTAATTTTTTTTATWAGTTGAATTTAGGTAGCTCCGGACTAACTCACTGGACCAACGACGTTGGTTCCGGCTCAAATGAACGAACCTCCCATGGTTGGTATAGCCCAGAATGTCGGGCCCACCAGTGGAGGTCCGGTCATGTGAGCCGGAACCACCGTCCTTGGTATGGTAAGGCATGACAATTTATATGTTTTTTTTTTACTTTGTTATAATTTAATGTAAATCTTGATGTAAATCTAAATTTAAACTTTTTTAATAGTTAGGATATTGTTATGTAAAATGTAAATAATTAGTATTTATATTGTTAAAATTTTCATGGTTGATTGTTTAGGTTTGAGTAAGTTAGTGCAACTTGATAGGAAGAATGTAACTTTATTAGTTTGGTGTAGTTGGGTTAGATTTAAAAGAGAATAAAATGAATGATATGAGTGTATGTGATTGAGATTATAAAGAGAACTGTTTTTACTTTATTTTTACAGAAAATATTTATGTAAATCCAAAATTTGATTTATTGGTACTTTTAATGTTATAATTTTCATGTTTGATTTTATAGTTTTATTACAATAAAAAATATTATATAGATAGTAATTAGATTTATGTGTAATTTTWTGTAWATATAGTWAAWWAAWGAWGATATTGTATTATTTGTGTGAATTTTACAATAAATTTATTTAAYRATTGTAGTAATATGTATGAATTTGCATTTTTATTATTGTAAGTTATTTTCTTGTTGTTTATATGTAATAATGTGAGTTAAAATTTGTTAGTGATAATTTTTCGTTTGAAAATGTTATAATTGCTTTTAAATGTTATGTTATTAAGTATTGTTAGATTAATTTAGAAATGTAAGTGACGTTAGTTTGTTAATATTTGCATGTTATAGCCTCCACCGTTTAAGAGGTTGAACATTGAGGTTGCTGAGGATGGTGACGATTTATTTGATTCTGGGGCTCGTCATACTAGGACTCGGGGGGTTAGTGCTTCTGTTAGACGTGAGAGGATCGATAAACTTCAGGGTGTCCAGACTGTGTATGAAAGTGTTGAGGATAATCTAGTGGGTGAGGATGTTAACTATGAGTTTAGGGATATGAGTGAGGATAACGATGATGAGTTTGAGGATATGGGTGTATCGACGGAGTTTGGGCATGGGGTGGTCGGCCCTCGGGATGAACGATCTTCCCAGGTTGAGCCTGAGTTTACATTTGATGACATAGAGGATATTATARGGATAGACGAGGATGAGGATAAGGAATTGAGTTCTGTGCATGTGAGAAAGGGAAAGGGGGGTAAGTTTGTTGGTCGCAAAGACGGTGCATCTAAGGCTAGTAAGTCTAATAAGTGTGGTGGGAAAGATGATTTGTGGATAGTGAAGGACCGGATGGGTGGAGGTCCGTGTGATGGCATTCTCATTCCTAGTTATGGTGGACATGTCGCTTTAGATATTTGGGAGGGTAAGGAACGATCGGTAATAAAGTGTCATAATCATGTTCACGCTCATAAATACCTAGTTGAGCGGAGAAAAAAGAACAAGGATACTGAGMTAGTTAAGGCGCTCGATAAAGCTGGCCTAGCACATCTACCTAATGTCGCTTATGCTGATATTGATGAACCCCTGATCTTTGCGTTCGTCGAGCGGTGATAGCTCGATACGAACACCTTTCATATGCATTTTGGAGAGGTGAATATCACCTTGCATGATGTTTGGCATATTTTGAGACTTCCGATTAAGGGTCGCATGTTGGAGGCTATTGGCACAGACGCAAAATTACAAGAGATGTTCAAGGAGCTCTTCAACATGAAGCCTGATGAGTTTGAGAAATCCCCCGTTTGGCGGAAGGGGGGTGTTTCTGATGATAATGTTTACTSRAAGGTTTTATGTGTAGATAAGAGGGCCCCATACGCCTTAAGGAAGGTGTATTTGTTCTGTTTGTTAGGCTCCACATTATTCACAGATAAGAGCGGGAGCATAATTCTGAGTCATCTCATGTATGACATAGAGACTGTTTACGATCACATCAGAGATTATTCTTAGGGTTCTGCGACTTTGGCGGCGTACTTTTATCTACATCTAGGCATGGCTTCTAGGGTAGAGTGTGTTGGGATTGCAGCTTTTCTAACGCTACTATAGGCATGGATTTATGTGTATTTACCTTGTCTTCGTCCTCATCAAGTATCTAAACCGACTGTGGAGGGTGATGCACGGTGTTTACGGTGGGACTTTATTAACAGTAAGAGCAAGAGTAAGAACCAACATCATCGCCTACTGAGATATAGGACACGACTGGAACAGATGACAGGTAGAGAGGTAATTTCTCTTTAGGTCTTTTTCTCCAAATTTCAATGTAAATGTATGCTAATTGGTGTAATTGTAATTGCAGGTGCAGTGGCAACCTTACGTCCTTAATCAGGATTAGATATTCCCGAGGACGGTTTACATGGGACGTATAGCCTTTTGGTGTATTTTTGTGGGTTACAACCCCGAGCGTGTATTGAGGCAGTTCGGGCATGTTTAGGGGATTCCACATGTACCGGACTTGCACTTGAAGTGCTGAAGACTCCGTAAAGCTAWTGCCTATGACATCAGTTGGTTACTTAAGGGGCTTGGTAGATCGTGGGGGGAATAAATTAGTTCTATAGGGTATAACACTAGTGCACACGGGAGGATAAATGATCCCGAGTTTGCTGACTAAGGTCCGAATTGGTGCGCTGTTGGTTACATTGACTAGTTCTACCAATATTCTCATCCCATATTGGTTCTGGATGGTGAAGGTGACCATCGTACTCACACTGACTATGAGCTCACACTGACTATGTAAGTTAAATTAACATTATTTTTTTTGTGCAATGTATTGTCAAATTAGTCTAATGAGGTTTTTCACTTGCACTGGATGAACAGGTGCATAGAGATCATGCAGGAGTTGATGATTGAGGTTGGCGATGAGAGTAGTACGTATTCTATTCAAGCGAAGGCCATCATCTCTGATTAGCAAGACTTGTTGTCTTGATATTTCCATGGTCGTCATTTTTAGGATTCCTATATTCTCTATTTTTTTATGAACATTAGACTTTCAAGATGTAATTTGGATTTCAAATACTACTTTAACTTGTACTTTTGACTTGAAATGTAACATGGACTTTAATGTAATTTGGACTTGAAATAGTAGTTATATTTTTCTAAGTAGTTAAATTATAAGTTACATGCTTAGTATCTAACAAAGAAATACATGCTACATAGTTGAATTAACATTCACAGACATTGTAGTCTATCGAGGAAACAAATGATGCTACATATCAACTAACTGTAACCAATTAGCAATCCTTTGTGCATAGAGGGCGTCCGATCCAGCTACGGTGTCATCGTGTATATCGTGCTAGAGTAACGCAACGGGGCGTAACTGACTATCCCTTTGCAACACAAGTCTGACATAGTGTCTCCTAGAGGGTATGTATCCAATAGCTAGCTCTCCAGCTGGAATTGTAAGTATTGAAGGACGACGCCAAGGAAGGACAGTGACGCAAGGAGTCAGACGACCACCGACGACGTAGAATAGAGACACCGTTATATTCCAGATCTGGGCAATTGGGAACAAATCAGACATGACCTYCATCCAATGTTGTTCTCCTACCACGCCTCCATCCCATCGTATCCTATCAATTGCCGCTTTAAAATCATTGAAATATACTCTGCGGTATATTGGCTTTGCCGTTACCTCATTTGCGATTGTTTCGCGAACATATGGCCACTGGTTTTCATCCTCAAAAGGCCAATGAGCAACTACTCTAAAGCCGCAGTTGCCATCACTAACCACATCAAGTAGCCGATCAACATATGACATGATTATTGAAGGGAGCTCCCTAGTGTACCAATAGTCGTCCATGCTCATGGTTTAACTAAAATAAATATAATATAAGCATTAAGATAAAATAAATTTGCAAAAAGAAATAAAGATAAATATAATAATTCAACATGAAAAAATAAGAATTACCTGATTCTAACTTTGATGGTGTTGAGTTTTTCAAATGTCCTCTCCCACGTCCTTTGCCACGTCCTTTGCAACGTACTCAAAATGACTATAGTTACGCGAAGTGGGGCCAGTCTTATGGGCTCGACGACCCTGAGGTGCTTCATTAACCTCGGGCTCCTCAATATCCAGTGATTTCGGGTGTAACTCACCTTTTAGGATGCGACATATCGTGCGTAGTATGGCTGGGTCACAATTGGCAACCTTGTCGATAAGTTCCATAAACCACTCCAAATCTTGTTCAGACTTATTAGCAAAGGCATCCATTTCTACATTTTCCCCTATCACAAGTGTCATCCAYAATTGATGTACACGATCTTTGTAGATCGGGGGGCCGCCTATCTCAGTGGCCCTCTTAATGGTACACGTACACGGCAAGCCATGAGTAGTCAGTAAGGCGCATCCACAATGCGTAAACACTTCTTCACTCAACTGTCTCATCCGTTTCATCTTCGCTTCCAAAATATTAATGCAGAAATTTGACACATGTCCCTTGAGATGCTGAAATGGTGCCTTCGCCCCTAAACTACGCCTTCGGCAATCCTCTGGATGATACAAAAGTTTTGAGTGTTCAATCTCCAAAGAACGATGGACTTTGTTGAAAATGTTGTCCAACCCATCTGTAGGTGTCTCAATGCATTTCTTAATAACAGAATGTTAGCTCTCAACCCTATTGGTCATGGTCTGCCAGAAATAAAGTACCTTGTCAGTCCAAGCCCAAACAAACTTCTTCCCGTGTGGAGGCCAAGTGCCCTCAAGCTACTCTTGAATACAAGTCCAAGTAACACACCAAGGTTTCTTTAAGTGATGCAATGCCCGGTGGTACTCTTCCTCGGATCTTGCTTCCATGACTTCTTTCCACCTACCCTTCTTAAACCTCTCACCCATGCTCTTGGTTGTCTTACTAGCCACGTAAGCCTCCACGTCCTTATTGATATGCCACGTGCATAGTAGATGATGGGAGTTTGGAAATATTTCTGCAAGTGGAGCTAGAAGAGCCGCCTCATGATAAGCCACGAGCGCAGTAGGCTTAAAGTCTGTAGCAATCAAGAAGGTGTGATCTGTTMGTGTAACACCAACCATCTCGAACATGTGCAACGACTGGTYGGTGTGCCATGAATGCATGTCGTATCTTGCGGGTCCCCAGATCAATAAGAATCCAATGAACATACTTCTCCTCAGTAGTAAGGTGTAAGATCTATTGTACCAGATCTCTACCGTCGGCTATTTCTTTGCAAATCTTTATCCTCTCATTGTAGACTTGTCTGGTGGTTGGATACAAGTCAAGGAACTTGGTTTCAAGACACTCATGATCCACCTAGGTTGTCCTCGGACTGCCATTAACTCTCGCACCAATATCTTCATGTCAAGACTGAGATAACTAAGATCACGATGACCATGAGCATAAACAATTAGAGGATGATTATGCATTCCACAAACCCCCGCTTGAACTATCACTATCCATCCATCTTGTTGCTTCCTTAGCATGCCTTTTATGCCAAAAGGACACTCACACCCTTTGCTCTTTATTTTTTTTTTGCGAGAAGCTTAACTCAAGTCACGATGTGCGCTACGATTCGGGCCCGCTCGATTGCACCTATAGTACAGATAAGGCCGACCATCTCTTTGTTTTTTTTTATGGCCTTTACCAAAATGAAACTAAGTTTCATCGCAATAGCTTTTGCCCAATTATACAACTCAATCTTGTTAGCAAACAACGTCGATGTCTCGAATCGACTAATATAATCAACCCCATCACCTCTATAATCAACCTACCATAGTAAACGATGCAAAACTCATTAAGTGAAATAATAGTTTATGTAATAATTCTTATTAGAAGATTAATTAAATCGTAATTCCAACAATGATAAAACATGATACACTTAGTTGCAATGCATTTAAAGTGACAAGCTAATCAAAGTATAATCACAATTGTAACATCACGCATAAAAATATAAAAGTGTACAAGTAAACGAACTAAATAATTACAACAACATATGAAATTATTTTTTAATTAATTAATTGTCATATTTTTTAAATAAAATACATAAAAAATAAAAAAATGGGGAGAATAGGGTGTCCGGCTCAAATGAGCAGGCCCACCATGGTGGGTATGGCCAGGATAACCGGGCTCTCCATGACAAGACCGTTCATGTTGGCCGGACAAACCATGGAGGGCCCGTTCATCTAGGCCGGACCTGCCATGATGAGCCCGTTCATTTCGGTCAAGCCTCCCATGGTGAGCCCYTTCATTTAGGTCGAACGTTCAAGAAAAAATAAATTTCGACGGCGACTCAACGACATTAGAGTGCTCGACGGGTCCGCTTCGTTGCTCATAATTATGGTTGCTGGTGGTGGTGCTGGGCGGCGGCGGCAGTCCTCGYTTGGGCGGTGGTGGTGGATGTCCGCGATGGTGCAAGTGGTGGTGGTGGTGCTCATTAGTTGTGATGGTGGTCGGCTTGGTTCTTMGTGTTGGGTTGTGTTGGTTCTGGAAGACTAAGTGTGAAGAAGGAGAAGGAGTAAGTGTGAGGAGAAAGACAAAAATAATGGGGTGAAGGGTGAGAAAGTAAGGGTGTAAAAAGTAATTTTATTACGTATTGTGTGCAAAATACGGAGTATTGCGTGCAGCGTTTAACACAACCCATATATTAGGCTTCTTTCGCTTCAATTCCGAGGTATTCACACATCAAACACATTAGACAAGTATTGTATCTCTCTAAACCCTCAAAACACTTTGTTTTAGCATTGTTTTGAGATTGAAGCTGTGCAGTTGTATGCAATTAGAGCTTGTTGTACTTATAGGAATTCATCATAAATAATCATAGTGTAAGGGTGGGTTTTTCTCTTAGTTCTCGGGTTTCCCACGGTAATTTTATCTTCTCACTCTTTGATTACTTCATATGCTTTGGATCTTGTTTWTTTGATTGTTATCTTGTTAGTTCTTAGTTATAAATACTTGGTCCTACCTGAGTTGTGTGTGTTTATTGCGAATTTGTTTAGCCTGCCTTTGCCGAAACAATGGGCATTAATGCCGAGGTGTTATCTTT
Source organism: Bassia scoparia (assembly GCA_008642245.1). Classification (NCBI taxonomy): domain Eukaryota; kingdom Viridiplantae; phylum Streptophyta; class Magnoliopsida; order Caryophyllales; family Amaranthaceae; genus Bassia; species Bassia scoparia. The sequence goes on from SNQN01000290.1 coordinate 111,835, forward strand.
GGTGGTTTGTAGCTAGATTTGAGCTCAATTTGTAGTTTGTAGTTGATAAATCTCAAGTTTGGAGTTTTAGCTGTTTGAGGTTTAAATATTTGGTTTGATTGTTTTGAGACCTTGTTGTTAAACACTAAAACTTAAACATGAAAGATAACATGTTAAAAATTGAGAAGTTTGATGGGAAAGACTTTGGATTTTAGAAAATACAAATAGAGGACTATTTGTATCAAAAGGGTCTTCATCTAGCTCTCGATGGTAAAAAGCCCGATAGTATGAAGAAGGAGGATTGGAGAGTGCTAGATAGACAAGCACAAGCTGTGATTAGATTGACTTTAAGCAAGAGTGTTGCTTATGGGGTCAAAGAAATAACTACGACGATGGAGGTCCTTCAAACATTGACTAACATGTATTAGAAGCCCTTGACCATTAAAAAGGTTTTTTTAATGCGTCGTTTGTTTGAGGTCCGGATGAATGATTGTGGTTCGGTCACTGAACACATAAACGAGATTAGTTTGATTTTGTCCCAACTATCATCGGTTGATATCCTGTTTGAGGATGATGGGAAAGCATTGATTTTTCTTTCTTCGTTACCTAGGTCATGCGAAACAGTGGTTTCCACTTTTAGCAACTCTTCGGGACAGAAAAGTTGAAGCATGATGACGTTAGAGACTTGATCCTAAGTGAGAGCTTGAGAAGGAAAGAGTCGGGTGAGTCATCTAGTGGTGCCTATTTTACTGAGGGGAGACGGGGAAGACAAGCAAAGCGTAACTTAAGGGGTAGATCGAAGAGTAGAGGGAGGTGCAAATCGTAAGGAAAATCCAGGATTGTGTGTTGGAATTGTCAAACAAAGGGACATACCKAACGAGCATGTCCAAATCCCAAGAAGAAGGGTGGGTTGGTGCAAGGGAAGAATGATGATGGTTTTTCATCGATTAATGTGGCTTTGAGTGACGATATCATGGATGCCTTGGTTCTAAGCGTTGACAATCTATTTGAATARTGGATACTTGGTTCGGGTGCATCATTTTATTCTTCTCCGTGTAAGGAGTATTTTAAGAACYTCATGAGTGGAAGCTTTGGAAAGGTTTATCTTGCAGATGATAACTCATTGAGCATTGAGGGGAAGGGTAATGTTATGTTAGAGACTATAAGTGGGAGTTCAGGGAAGCTTGAAGATTTGAGGTATATTCCCCTGCCAAGGAAAAATCTGATCTATGTGGGTCAGTTGGACTCAACCAGTTAAAGGGTTATGTTTGGCAAGGGATGTTGTAGGTGTCAAAGTGGGCCATGGCGGTTGCTCGGGGCACTCAAACTAAAACCTTGTACACTACCTAAGGGTGTATAAACATGGTGGCTACGACTGCTGGATGTGATTCCCAGCTATGGCATGCTAAATTTGGTCACATGAGTGAGAAAGGGATGCAAGTACTAGTTTCAAATGGTAAGTTGTCGGGGTTGAAATCAGTTGACATAGAATTTTGTGAAACATATGTCTTCGGCAAGCAGAAGAAGGTTTCTTTCACAAAAACCAAACGGTCCTTTAAGAAGYAGAAGTTAGAACTTGTGCACACGGACGTATGGGGACCATATTTTATTCAATCCCTTGTCGAATCTAACTATTTTGTTACTTTTATTGATGACTCAACAAGGGAAGTAAGGGTTTACTTCATGAAGCGCAAGTCGGAGGTGAATGAAAAATTCAAGACTTGGAAGGTGGAGGTTGAGAATGCTTCAAGGCAGAAGATCAAGGCGATCAAGTCCGACAATGGAGGTGAATATGAATTACAAGCTTACTAGCTACGATATTTGTAAGGAGACTTGCATTATTTTGGAGAGCATGGTTGATGACAAGCCTCGCCAAAATGGGTTGTGGAGTGGATGAATAGGACCTTAATTGAAAGGGCAAAGTGTATGAGGTTGTATGCGGGTCTACCTAAATGCTTTTCGGCGGGGGTAGTTAATATTGCGGTTTACTTAGTAAGTCGTAGTCCCTTGGTGCCTTTGGATTTCATGATTCCGGAAGAGAAATGGAGTGGGAATGTAGTTTGTTACTCACAATTGAAGACTTCAGTTGCGTTGCCTATTTGCAATCCGAAAAGAGAGACAATCTTGACCTGAAAGCCATCTAATGCTACTTRATTTGGTACGATGATGAGAAATATMGCTATCATWTGTGGTAGCCTAAGAACCGAAAGGTTGTTAGGCARTGTGATATTACCTTTAATGAGAGTTCCTTGTATAAGGACAACTTTGGTGGAAAAACTGTAGAAAAGTCATTGGTTGAGCATAAGAAGGAATTTGTAGAGCTCGATGGTGGAAAAGTTCGAATTTGCGAGGAAGCACAAGAAGAACTTGATGTGCCACTTCAACAACCATCTCCTCAACAATGGGTTCATACTCCCGTGAGTTCTAATTCGAGTGAGTCGGATGATGATGCAGATGATGATGTTGTGGTTGGGGCTGAACCGGTTACCACACCAATAGATAGAAGATCAGGACTGGTCATAAAGCAACCGYTAGGTATTTTCCATCGGCTCACTACTTATTGTTTACGGATTCCGGTGAACTAGAATTTTACGTGCAAGCAATGAAGTTGGGTGACTCAAAGAAGTGGGAGCAAGCAATGGTTGAAGAAATTAGCTCGTTGGCTAGATATGACACATGGTTGTTAGTTATTTGCCTAAGGGCAGGAGGGCTCTTAGTTTTAAATGGATCTTTCGAAAGAAGGATGAAGGGGATGGTAAAATTCGGTATAAAGCAAGACTAGTTGTGAAAGTTTTCTCACAAAAGGAGGCCATTGATTTTCACGAGATCTTTGCTCCGGTGGTGAAGTTGACTTCTATAAMAATTTGGGTTGGAATCGTGACTTCGGAGAACATGTTCCTTGAGCAAATGGAGGTGAAAATAGCATTCTTACATGGTGATTTGGAGGAAGACATCTACATACAACAATCGAAAGTGTTTCAAGCTTCGGGCATCGAAGACTTGGTATGCAAGTTGAAACAAAGTCTGGAGGTTTTTGTTGTTGTTGACCTTGGGGGCAGCTTTGGAGGTATCTCAAAGGTACTTCGGGTATGGTTCTTGCTACAAGCGGAATGAGGTTGTTCTTGAGAGTTTTGTTGATGTTGACTTTGGGGGCTGCTATGATTCAAGTAAAAGCACTTCGGGGTATGTGTTTACTATTAGCGGGATGGCCATTAGTTAATTGACCAAGCTGTAAAAGTGTGTCTCCATGTCTATGACTGAAGCTGAGTATATGGCTATGTRAGAGGCAGGTAAGGAGGTTGAATGGTTAAAAGCATTCCTCGATTAGACYGGTTATTAAAAAAATGGATATGTGTTATATAGTGATAGTCAAAGTGTGTTGCAATTGGCTAAGAATCATGTATATCACTATCGGACCAAACACATCAAGGGGCGATATCATTACTCAAGGAGTTTGGTGGATGATGGCATGATAAGTTTGAAGAAAATTCCCAGATTTAAGAATRCCACCGATATGCTTACTAAGATTGTGTCTTGTGAGAAATTGAGGTTTTTGCCGAACTTCAATTGGTCTTATTCATTAATTGTTTGAGATGCTTGTACTTTGGTTGCCTATTGTTGATGATAGTTGGAACATTATGTTTTTTGATGTTTGGTTGCGCTCTTGTATCTCTTTCGGTCGATCTCCAAGTGGGAGATTGAATGGTTGAAGGGTGTAGATGGTAGAAAGTGAGGTTGAAGCTAATTGACGGTGTGTGTGAGGCAACGGATTTGGAAGCTTGAGTCATGCATCCGTACATAATTTAGGCTACTAGAAATGCATMAGTCACGCATGGATATGCGTAAGTCATAAATTTGGCTCTGGCTGTAATGCGTGTGTCAAGCATATATATGCGTAAGTCACGCATATATAAGCGTGAGCCACGCATCTGGCTCTGGTTGAGTTCTACAGGAAATGTGTGGGTCACGCATTCCCATGTGTGAGTAACGCATTCCTGCCGCGTACTTTGCTCCGTTTTGGCGGTCAAGTGGTGTATAAGCCTTCATTCACTTCATTGACAAGGTATTCACTTCATTTACGAAGTATTGTATCTCTCTAAACCCACAAAA